>PVKA01018953.1:0-42910 GCA_004027165.1 Ctenomys sociabilis | reverse complement strand
CTATGTAGAGCAGGCTTAAGTCTCCCTGCTACCATTCAAGTGGAAGCATCTCAGGTTTAAAAACAGCAGAAGCAAGTGCTTTAGAAGAACTGGTGAGAATTGCAGTAACACTCCTATGAGAATGGACCAGTTAAACTATTTCTCCAGAAGTGAAAATCTACACTCTCTCAGGCTTTCACAGAGAGCAAATTGGTCAAGCAGTAGCAGTCTCTCATTTACATGGCTGACACTGACAAAGTATCTACAAACTGCAGTACAGGGTTTCAGGATAAGTCCTGAGGGGATTTGACTGACCTTGTCAGATACAAAAGTTGCATTTCTTGTTATATAGGTCTTGCTTTATCTTGGTCTTAACCATCCAGCAGAAAAGTATAAGCACAAGGTATAAAAAGTAAAGCCATATTAATAGGCTGAGCTATAAAAGGCTTAAGTCAAAAGCTTCTGACATTGCCAGTCCTACGGATAACCCACTACTATTATGGACAACTGGACTATATTGGAATATTTTGCTGAATTCATGCACTTACAATATTTATATGACAATGGAATACTCTTCTCTGACAAAACTAAACAAAAAAGGGGATGCAAATGAAGGACCATTTTGTATCTATATATTCAAAATAGTTAGGATAGATATACAACTATATTCTGTTAATTCAATGAGAAGAGGGATTTGTTCTAATAGTGTTTGTGGACAGAATATCATGTCTGCATCTTGTACTATGAGTAACCACTAAGAAGACAACAATACGCAATGCATTAATTATTAAAACTGTTGTACTAATTGGTTTTGGAACTGTCTCATTGCTATTTGTTTCTCAATAAAATTTTTTAAAAAATAAAATAAAGTGAAAATCTGAAAGCATCCTTTCCAGAGAAAAGAGTAATATTTGCAATGTTGGATTTGGAGCCAAAGTTGCATAAAGATTTAACATGGTAGTGATTTTACTAGTGACTTTAGCGACTTCTTGCCTCAGCAGGTTGGAATCAGAAAACAATCATCTTTCTGTCATTTGTCAGCTTCCATGAGTTCCACCCCATGCAGCCAAGGGCCCTGCTTGGGTGACAGGCTTCTGGAGGAAAGTCCTGTGGTGTTCCCACCTCTGTCCCTTATATCTGTCTTCACCTCTGTTACTAAATGCAGCGTTCTCCTCTGTAAATTGCTTGGCAGTTAACAGAGCCACATCCATTATGTTTTTCTGTTTATAAACTTTATTTCTGTCCATCCTTTTGCACTTGTTTCTTTCTATGGAAATGTGTCTAGAATACTTCAGGGCAGTGTTGCCAATTATTTTTCATTCATTTTAAAAAAGATTAAAGAGGCTTAACTAATGTAGGGAAGGTCCTGACAGATCTGAATGTATTCACTAGTTGGAAAGTATGAAGATGAGGAGACATTTGACACTGTGGGACATATACATATATATATATTTTTTTTTTTTTCTTACTTTAGAAGTCCCTTGGTCCTGTGTAGGTGCCATAGTCTGGGAGGCAGAAATAAGAGATGGCTTGGTTTAATAATTGATTTGTTCCTGGTGTGTTGATTCTAAGTTTCATCCAAACTAGCAGAACCTAACTAAAGGTTAGGCTTTAATCAGCTCAGAAGGCTTAATCAGCTCAGATTTTCAAAAAGAACATAAGAAAGTCTATTTCTAGAAAGGCTGGTAGTTTAGGGGACATTAACCACAGGTGTGGATGTACAGGCCATCCATAAGCTGCTTCATTCCTGCAAGGAAACGTAATGGCAGTTTCTGATAAGTTCCTTAGATCAGCTCTGAGATGAAACTGGAGATGGGAAGGGAGGCTGCTGTTCTCAAAGGGAAACCCCGTTGCAAGAAAGCAGGCAAGAAGGAAAAGGGAAGCAAAGGCCCAGCTTCTCTCTTCTCTCCTTCCTGAGCTGAAGTGTGGGAGTGCAGGGGAGTAGAAGACCCCTCCTTCACACCACACACCCCAAGTAAGGACCGTGAAGTGTGGAGAGCACACACCAGTCAGCATGTGTAGTCAGCTGAGCACAGTGAAAAATGGTATTGATTTTAAACAATAACTGGTCAAAGTATATGTAGTGCTTCATATTCTTCTCTGCTTTCTGTGGTGTTCCAGACATAGCTTGGCTTTGAAAAATATTTGCTTTGAAAGCAGAATCCTTAATGCAAGTGTTAGTTGTGCTCTGGAGCAGTTATATTCAGGGTCTAAGATCTGTTGGCTCCTGAAAGAAACAGTTTAACTTGCACATCTGCGTCTTGCCATGCCTTTTACAGCATACTGGTGTCTCGTGATATGAGCTGGTATGCGTCACAGCCGTCCAGGGGTTTATCTGTAGCAACTCTAGCTCCTTGTTATGAATTCAACTGTTTTCATTTTTCTGTGTGTTTCGAAAAAGAATCATTACTTTAGTCATTCACTCAACAGAATTTTATTACATAGCTATGATAGGCTGGTGTGTTGAGTACCCCTTGAGGATTTCAACGTGAACAAAGCAGAAAAGCATTGTTATGGTTTGTGTGTAGCTGTCCCTCCAAAACCTCATGCATGGGGTGGACTTCTAGACTTTGTGATTAATTCATGACCCACTGGGATTATGGGTGTGAGTGCTGCTGGGATTATGGGTGATTATGGGTGTGAGTAGTATACCCAGCCTGGGGTAAATAGCCTGAATGCAATATAAGGGAGACAGACTTTCTCTGTTACTATTGTTACTGTGACTCTTCCCATGGGCTCTCTTGCTTTTTGCTGCCTACCATGAACTGCTGCCCTTTGCCATGTGCCACTCTGCTTTGGAGCCAGCTGAGTATGGACTGAAACCTCCATAGATTGTGAGCTAAAGAAACCTTTCCTTCTTTCATTTTGGGTGTCAGGTATTTGTCCCAGCAAGGGAAGAAGAGTAACTGAGACAAGGGTCTACCCTGAATATTTTATATTTCAATTTTTTTTTTTTTTCTGAACTAAGGTTTGGGGACCTCAGAGACTCTCTTGAGAATCCTTAATCTTATGCCTTTTTCTGGGAGGGCGGCATTCAGGGGGTGCTGTCAGAGGAAACTGGCCCACTTTCTGATGCAAGAAAGTGAGATATTTAGAGTCCTCTATTTAGCAGTATTATTCATTCATTAAAAAATAATAGAGATTGAGAAATCAACAGGCACTATTAATGTTCATGGTCTGCTGATCTGGTTGGGAAGCAGGAACGCACACACCTACGAGGACAAGGCATGGGAGGCTGTGGGAGGCACAGCTAATGCTGTGGGAGGCACAGGTGATGCTGTGGAAG
This sequence comes from Ctenomys sociabilis, assembly GCA_004027165.1. Taxonomy (NCBI): domain Eukaryota; kingdom Metazoa; phylum Chordata; class Mammalia; order Rodentia; family Ctenomyidae; genus Ctenomys; species Ctenomys sociabilis. The sequence continues at coordinate 39,645 of PVKA01018953.1, read as the reverse complement.
GCACAGGTGATGCTGTGGGAGGCACAGGTGATGCTGTGGGAGGCACAGGTGATGCTGTTGTTGGGGTGAGGGTCAGTTGCAGCAGTAGCCATACGAGCCAAATTCCTGGCAGCTCAGGCGAGCACCGTGAAGCCTTGCTGTTAGCAATACGTGCTTTAATTTAATAGGAGTCTCTTAAGTAGTTGTAAAAGCAAGGCTTCCGAGAATCCACTGGCACAAACTGCTGAAGTCTTAAGTCTTTGAAATACATGCGAAATATTTACAAGCACAGTGTTGATACTGTTTAGGATAAATTACCTGACTCCAGTCAGGAGCCTCAGCACAACTATGGTTTTATTTTATTTTTTGCTGAACTAAGAATTGAGCTCAGGACCCTGCACTTGCCAGGCAGGTGCTTATTCTACTGAGCTATCTCCCCAGCCCTAAATCAAAAGATTTAAATAAATCAATTTAATAATAAAAGTTGACATATCATTATTAATCATTAATAATGAATATAATTATTTATATAATATATAAAATACATACATATATGATCATGAAAATTACACCCAGTTTTGGTGGCCAGCATGGTGCACCTGGGGTTCTGGGTTGGCGTGGCATTAATAGTTGTATTAATAGTACCTACTATTATTCATAGTCTTAATAGTTTTATCTGTAGAGTCTTTATAGCTACCTAGAATATCAGAGGCTTTGCTGTGTTCCTACATCTGTTCCTTCCATGCCTCATCTAGGCCAGAGTTGTCTGGTCTTCTAATGTGCTGAAAATGAAGCTCAACAGTTGTGTTTTCTTATCTAAGCCTAGTTTTTTTTTGCATATCCAGTGACATTGTTTGTATTTTTCTAAGTGATGGCAAGAAATTCAGCCCATAATCAATAGTTCCAATGCACTTCAGACCTATACAACCCCACTGTAGGGTCAGTGCCCCGTATCCAGGGAGAGCTCTGTAAGGCAACACTGAGATTTTCTTCCACTCCTCTTTATGTCTGTATTTGGAGAACCTCATAAAGTACAGTCTCAGGGACTATCAATGGGAAGATTTTTGGGTTTGACTTTTTTATTTGTATTTTGTGCTATACGCAGTGTTTCCATAAGCCACAGTATATTAGCTATATCTTAAAATGTGTGTGTGTGTGTGTGTGTGTGTGTGTGTGTGTGTGTTTGTTTTGGTTTGGTTTTTTTGAGGAACTAGGGATTGCACTCTGGCCCTTGTGCTTGCCAGGGAAGCACTTATTCCACTGAGCTAACTCCTAAGCCCTAAAGTTTTTATTTTGAGACAAAATTAAAATCTTGCTAGTTTTCCAGGTTGGGCTCTAACTTGGGATCCTCGTGCCTCAGCTTCTGAAGTAGCTTCAATTATAGGATTAATACCACCATACCAGAATCAGTACCATTTTAATGAACACTATACTATAGTGAGAGAGACAGATAGAGAGTCAGAGATACAGAGACAGAATCTATCTTAAAATATTATGCTGCCTGTGTTTCCTTCAGTCTTCAGATATCTTTGTTTTAAGTGAAAGATGTCTTAATGTAAAGTAACTTATCCAATGGTTAATCCAAAAAAAAAAAAAAACAAATAGTCAGACATAGTCAATATCATTTTTAAAAATTTTTATTTATATATTTGGTACACGGTCTTGCTATGCAGCTCAGACTCGTAGTGATCCTCTTGTCTTAGCCTCCCAGAGCTGAGATTACAGGTGTGGACCACCACACCTACTTTCGGTGGCCAGCATGGTGCACCTGGCGTTCTGGGCTGGTATGACATGAGATACCAGGGATCAAACCCAGGTTCTTGCACTTACCAGATAGGCATTTAGACTGCCAAGCTATCTCCCAAGCTGCAGCAGTCCTATTTCCCCTTTCCCACGTTATTTGGAAAATAAGTCTATTTTGGATCACTTTTTTCAGATTTACAATTCAATTATTTTCCTTTATATTGATAGGTTCTTCACTTAAAAACTTATTTTGAAAATAATTGTTTCAAAATGTAACTGATACACTACTGATAGCAAATTTATGCTATGTCAGTTACCTGATTTTGAGGATTATCTATATAGTTTGTCTTTGGCCAGATTTTCCTCAAGTGTTAGAGAATTAAGGTACAGGCAAGCACTCTGAAGACAAAGTCATGATCATTTAAACAATGGAACAGCTTTCTCTCCTATGTTACAGCTTAACGTGACCTGTGCCTTTTGATCTTCGAGCAATGTCAATGGCTAAGGGAAATCAAAAGGCCTTGTTTTCAAATATTTACCATGTTGATACCAAAGATAAATGGTGTGCTAGATAACCTTTACTGTTGCATACATTGTGCCAGGGTGTGACTATGTCACTGTCTGCTGAATTTAATGCCTCTAAACTGCCTCGTAACATGGGGAAAGGCAAGGGCTGGCAAGATAGCTCAGTGGACTAAGTGCCTGCTTTGGCAAGCCTAGGGATCAGGGCTTGGTCCCTGGTCCCACATGCCATACTGGCCCAGCCCGTGCGGCTCCCTGAGCCAGTGACCAAGTCCAGGAGTGGAGGTATATACCTGTAACCCCACTACTGGGGAGGCCAGAAGCAAGAGGATCACTAGGGGTCTGAGATGCATAGTGAGACCCTGCAACAAACACATAAAAGAAAAAGGAAAAGAAATGAAGAAAGGCTTAGCTGTGGAACATTGTGTTGTGACAGATCAACTCAAAGAAGATTCATCATGGTATGTAGATAGCTACAGAGGTCTTTTCTGTCTTGGCTTCTCACCTTCCTCCCATACTGATTTGCTTTTCTCTACTTCTGATAAAGGCAATGACATAGCCACCCTTTATAGAATAACTGATGTAACCAAGTGGTTGAAAAGGACACAGCATCATTCTCAAAATGACAACTTCTACAGAGTTCCTTTTCCAACAGTAAAATCTCACAGCATTGGGACTAAGCTCGAGCAGGAAGGATACCACATATATCTGTAGCAGTGTCTGTACGGGAGCTTTCATGTCTTTAGGAGTCCCTTATCTTGAAGGATGTATGCTACCTTTTCTCATATTACCTATTTTATGCTTTCCTCTGAATATAAAGTAAACCCTATTTAGCGAAGTAATATTCTCTATAGACTAATGTCCTAACCATGGAGATTTGATATAATAGAGCTAAATGTGGATCTGAATTTATTTCTTGTTCTCATACTGCAAACACATTCCTCCTTGATGTAGGGGACTAAAACTGAAAAACTGTAAGATACCTGGGATGAGTTGATGTTCTTTAAAACAAAAGAATGAATTTTAGGATCTACAGGGGTTAAGAGCAGAATATATTTATTAGGGGAAACAAAGCTTCTGTCTGTGAGAAGGACAGAAGGAGGACCCCAGAAGGTTGCCCAGGAATCTACTTTTTCTGGGGATTTTTATAAAATGAAACCATGAGGTGAAGTGGGTCTAAGATGGAAAACGTGAGAACTCAAATGTGAGGTGAGACAAAACTATGGTCAACCAATAAGACTACAAGCACAGTTGCTTGGGTAAAATTAAGTCATTATCAAATGGGGAAGCCAGTCACTTAGAAGGGGGCATGAACACAGGACAGGGGCTCTTCCTGCAGGGGTTGGGTTAATGACTCTTCCTGCCTTCCACAAGGTGATTACTGATCCCAGATAATTATCTTCAGAGAGGTAAGCATTTCTTGGATCTTTGGTCTTGAGGTCTGATCCACAGCAGGAGTGACTGTCTCTCCGACAGTTACAAGGACTCCTGTCCACTGTACTGTCTCCTTCTCAGGGCCCAGCCCTGTCTGACGACTAGAATATTTATAACTCAACTGCCTACAACATCCTTGTCTGTGTTCATCTGTTTCTCATCGCTATAATGGAATGCATAATGCTAGATAATTCATAAGTAGAGAAGTTTTTCAGGTTGAATATCAACTCCCTCTATTCAGCCGTTGGTGAGTACTTGCTCACTGTCTGGGTCATAACATGATGAAGAGGAGGAAAGGAAAATATCCAAGTGCAGGAGGCATGAAGCTGGTGGGGTGGCCTCACCTTATAATTACTCAGTTCCGTAGGAACTAATGCACTCCATGATACCAGCCTTAATCCCTTCCAAGAGTGGCTCCACCTCTTCAAGATTCTGTCACCATAACACTATGTCCCAATGTGGTACTTCCTGAAGCTTACACATAATCTTTCCAGAGTAGTCTTCTAGAATCTTCCAAGTCTGCATAGTCTTTTGTAAATCTTCAGAGAGAGCGTTTTTCACCTTAAGCAAAGTCTCCATTATCACATACATGACAATAGACAAGTCTTCTATGCCTCAAAAGTGTTGAAATGGTATATGTGTGCATGGTAGGTTCTTGACCTTCTGGCATTTTCCCTCAGTGTGTAATTACTGCCCACCTTGTGCCAGACTTTGTGTTCAGTGCTGGCGGTCCCCTAGTGGTCAGCCTAGCCAAGTGCCAACAGAGAAAGGTAAGATCCTAAGACTGAAACATGTAAATAGATGTTATGATTGTTTGTATTATTATGTTTATGTTAAGATTTATTTTGTACTGGTTTTATTATACTAAGAGGAACATTATACTTTTTAAAATATTAAGGCAAAAGCATAAGCCCTCTCATATGTGGAAGCTGTCCTTAGGCTGCCATGTTCCGCTGCCCCTTTGCATACTGAGCTCTACTGTCCCAACTCTCATTCCTTCATTGTTCTGTCAGGCTCATTGCTCTCTTGTGGTGCCCTTCTCAGCCTGCTGGGGCTCTTTTCTGGCCAGTCCTCTGCCATGGACCCCTTCCCACCTTATTCTGTCCTGACATCCTGTCTGGCCCACCAAGGATCACACATCCCTATTCTAATACCCCTGTTCCACCCCATCTATCACTTCTAAAGAGAAATTACTCAGGGAAGTAAATCCTTGGAAGGCATTATCTTCTAGGATTTTAACTTGAATAATTGTATAGGAGGAGTGAAATAGATAATTACTCACATATTTGAGGTGAGGGTCCTGTATGAACTACCCTGACCTAATTGTTGCATGTTGTGTACATCTATTAAAATACCACCCTGTCTAGCTGGGTATAGTGTTTCATGCCTGAAAACCCAGCACCCAGGAGGCTGAGACAGAAAGATCAATGCTAGTTCAAGACCAGCCTGGGCTACAAAGTGAGCTCAAGGCCAGCCTGAACTGTATAGTGAGATCCTCTGTGAAAAAGACAAAAAAGTAATTAATTATTTAAAATAAAATATAACCCCATGCTCCATAAATACTTACAACTAGTTTGTGCCAATTAATTTTTTCAATTAATTTTTATGTGATACGTATGTTACTTACTATGGAGCGTAAGATGACCTGGCTTCTCTTTTCTCAGTCTCTCTCCCTCCAGTTTTGACTACTGATATGATCCCTTAACTTAGAAGACTTACAGAAACATTCTTATACCTCAATATCTTATTCTGATATTCCTAATATCCTTTCCTTTGTTCCAGGGCTCTCCTGCTGTATTCCTGGTCTCTGATATAGCTCCTGTTAAGAGGAAATTCACTCCAGTTCTACAGTTACTACAGCAGACCATGGCTTTCTCTGGTCATTTCTTGTTCAATTAGAGCTCAGCCATCTTTTGGGCCTGAGTTGGGGCTCAGCAGTATGGTGGCCAGGCCTGGAGCTCGTGTCTGCATATTCCAGGAGCTCTAGCCTGGGCAGTTCAGGCTAGACTTGGCATGGCTTGCTTTCAAGACTAAAAGAACTTCAGATCTAGAGAGCTCAAGGACTCCAGCCTAATACAGAATGCCTTTAGTCATATTAAGGTTTATTAGGTTCTTTTGTGCTTCCTGCAGAACTTAGGCAAATTTCTCTGGGGAGGATTCTGGGCTGTAGAAATGGGCAGCTGACGAATATTCTGTTCACAGACAGATAAGGCTTGATGTGGGAGGTCTGACCTGCCGGACTCCAGGGTGAATTTGTGTCAGCCTGCCCTAGAGGTTTGACAGTCTGTTTCTATCTAAAAGTCAAAGCTGTGACATCTGACACTGGTAACCAAAAATAATATCTGTATGAAATTTTAATCCCTAAAAGTTTACTGCTCCTAGTTATAGCATTGCTTTTGCCTATGATTATATATTAAATAGCATATAAATATATTTATGAAATAGTTCTTTGAAATCTTCTCCCCCAAAGGAAGACATTCTCTGCCATTGTAAAAAACTCAAAGCCACATATGGACTAACTTGGTTGCAATCTCTTTTTTCTGTGACATTTAAACTAGGAACATATTTGTAATATGCTCATATTACACACTAGATACTGTGATTGTCATTGTGCTTGGGGGAGCATCTTTCATGACATCAAATATAAAGCCTTGCCCACAGACTTGCGGGGTCTGAGGGTGTACAGGAAGCTATCAGGGAGGTTTATTTTTGGGTCCCCGAAAAGGATTCATCCTGTCAGCAAGTGCTTGCTCATTCATTCATTCAGTGGATATTTATTGAGCACCTCCTGCACTCAACATACTGTTAAGTGTGTACCTGGAGACCGAGGGAATATGACACCAGAGCAGGGGTTTTAGAGGTGATTCTGGCAGCACTGTGGAGGACAACCGGACTGAGGAGAGCAGCCAGAAGCTCCTGCTGTGTGCAGCCAGAAGGTGCTAACACGAGGTGGAGTGGTAGGGTGGAAACAAAGGGGCAGATCAGACCCGGTGGAATTCAGCAGCTGCCCAGGATTTTGAGCTCCTTTATTCGTCAGATGGAAACTCTTGGTTCTGCCTCACAGGGAGAAAAGGTCACATGGGTGTGTGCACAAACAGAGCTCCTCCAGCCCATGCTTGAGCGGCCCCCTCTAGGAAGCTGGGACACCAGCTGGGCTCAAGGGTTACTGGTCCATGAGCTCTGCCTGTAGCACTTCAAGGCTGGCTGGTGTCAGGGTCCCAGAAGAAAGTGTTGCCCAGGCTGGGGCCCCAAGGCCAGGATGGCGAGGGACTTCAGGTGGCATAAGCGCTCTCTACAGTTTAGCGCTGGAGGGTTTTCATGAAGTATATTTAGGGAACCACAGAACCTAGACCTTGCAAGTAATTGAATTTTCAGGAGTGGCCTCATAGCTCATCCTCATTATATTACATAACCAGGCCTACAATCCTGTTTTGCCCTGCAGAGCTTAGTTAATAATTCTTGTTACTATTAAACTCATCAAAATACATAAGATTTTGATATGTGTTGATGTTTGTTTAGAATAAGCTGGATTTATTTGAGAATAATATTTGAATTATCTCAGTGGTCCCAGAACTAGAAATAAAAGCTGGATTAATACCAACCCTAAAAAGTGGAGCATTTCTCAACCACATTGTTAAGAAGGAATTTTTTCTTTGCAAGCTTGGAGACCATGATGTGTGTTTCCTAGAAGTGGCAGAAGTGGTTGCGGCTGCCACACTGAGCCTCTTGAAATCAGATATTTCTCCAATTTGCTTTGTAAATCCAATAAAGTCATAATGCAGGGTGTGCTCCTAGCATTTTAATGTTTTCCACAAACTACTCTGCCGTTAAAATCCTGACGTCTCATTTTATGATAAATTCTAGAGAAGAATGACACTACCTCAGCATGCAGCCATCTCCCTGCTCATCAATAGTCCCAGGAATTTATAAAATTTACCTTACTTTAAAAAAGTGAACATTTTAAAATAGTTTTATATGACAATTTAGTGCTAGTCTGTTATAATGAACTTTAAAAATTATGTGGTTCACATAAGAAGTCACAAAGTATACAAGCTGAGACTTTAAGGAAATTTTGACAGTAAGATTATAAATTATTATCATTTAACTGCACCATAATTGAAAAAATACTAGGTATGAAGAGTTTTAGGAAAATTGGACAGAGAAGGTGCAGTCTGTGATGGAGTCCATGAGACACGAGGAGATATATTTGATCGGGTAATGGATAAGACTTTCTCCATGTTTTGTTTTAGCTTAGTGTCCCAGTCTTATCATCCAAGATGCAGTGAATGACAGACATCAGTGTTGCCCAGATGATCCTGAAAAAGTTGGTGCTTCAATTTGAATGTTTGCACGGCAAGTAAATAGTGCACCTGGAGATTAATGAAATAGAAATTGCTCTTCAGTTGGGAAAGGTCTGTGCTGTACAGGATCAAGGAAGCTTCCCTGATAACATCCACGGGTGGTAGATGCAGCGTGTCCAGGACTGCAGCACAGAGCACGCTCCATGGTAACTGCATGTGACCATTTATGGGCTATGACCTGCATGACATTGAAATGATGACCTCTGATTACTACTTTGGTCCCGAGGCTTAAATGAGGTAACTATATATAAGTCTTGGCTTAGGGCAGTTGTGGTGAACCTGTAGCAAGTGCGTTGTGGGGGCACGCAGAGCCCCCTCAGTCAGCACGGGACCAAGTCACCCTAGCAGCTGAGCATCGGACAACAGTTTTTTTTGTTTTTGTTTTTGTTTTTTTTCTCTAAACTAAAACCTCAGTATTCTGCTTTAATGTCAGTGTTGGCACTTTGCGATAAATAAGTGGGTTGCAGGGACTAGGTTTGTGCAAGTCCCCCATCCCCAGAGGGGCTGAAGGTAGAGATCATTCGGTACAAGTTAGCTGCTGCCATTCCTGGCGTCAAAAGAGCATCACAGCTTCTAGGATGGCGTTGATGAGGTGGACGCCGGCTGCTTCCCTCCGGGACAGAATACTGGAAAAAAATATCTCAGGGCAGATTTTAGTTTCTCTACTAAATTCACAGACTTACATTTCCTAAGAAGAGCTAAGTTTGTGTACCATCAGGGGAGATCGTTGAAAGTTTGTTTATAAGTGCCAAAGCTTCTCAAAGAGAGGATAATGCTCAGGAGTTAGAATGTTTTTAACACATAGAGAGCTAATATACATACTGAGTATCTTCTGTGAACTAATATTGTAACATAAAAGTTTTCTTCATGTTTTATTTTTCATTGCAATACAAAGCAGACTCCTTTTGTTGTTGTTGTTCTAGAAGTTTCTACACAGGTATAGATTAATGTGAGTTCCACCATGGTGGCACACTTCTATCACCGTGAAAACATTTTCTCTATTATCTGCATTCACACTCTCTCCCCTTCAGACCCTCAACAGCTGCTGAATTGTTCTCCATTACTGGTGTTGTCTTTCCCGTATAGGTATATAAAGGCCAATCACATGGTTTGTTGCCATTCGAAATTGGTCTCTTCCATTCTGCATGAGCTCTTTGAGATTCATCCTTGTTTTGGCTTGTCTTAAAAGCTCATTGCTTCTTTTCATTGCGGAGTTAATATCCTTATACCTTTGGATAAGAGGTGTTTCTAAAGCATTAGTTGCAGCATGCAGTGGGAAACTATCAGTGGGGTTTTGTACCCTTCAGTTATAGTAAATGCATCAACTTTTCTAATTTTGAGCAGCTCATTTAAGTATGCGTAACTCTGTAGCTTCTCGCATTTGTTGTTTGCAGAACATTGTTTCCTTGAGATACACAAGTGCCTTGAATGCTTATAATTTCCTTATATAATATGAAAAATATACATTTGTTTCCATCACTTTCAGTCTCATCATGAAATACTTAAAGATATCAAGCTCTGCGCAAAATAGCAGCTTTCCAAGGTGCAACACAAAACTTTTAAAAAACAGATTTTATGTTAAAAAAAATTGCTTCTTCATTTTTTGTTGTTGTTGTTTTGGTTTTGGTGTTGTTGTTTTATTTTTGGTGGTACCAGGGATTGAACTAAAGACCTTGCGCTGGCGGGGCAAGCATTATTCCACTGAGCTGTCTCCCCAGCTCCACTTCATTTATTTTTAAGAAAATACCTGCCAAGTATAGAAATCTAAATGATCATAGCTTTTTTTGCCAGCCACTCTTCAAATGAAAATTGTGCTTCTTAAAGAAAATGAGAACTTCAGCTCTCATTTCATTCCCTGCAAGCTTTGTGTTGTTGTTGTTGCTGTTTAGACAATTGTAGCCCTCAGGTGTACATCAAAGAAAACTGATTAAAACTTTCCATTTTATCTCACAGAATATCTGGAACTGGATTACCAGACGCTTGAGTTGTGAAATTAACGTTTACAACCTTATCAAGGGCTTTCTTGAGAGAAATTTTTCTTTTTATTCCAATTCTTAGTTTATGATGGATCATTATAAAGGATTTTATAAGGATCACTATAAAACGTGAACAAAATGTATATTTTAATATTTAAATTTTAAAAAATTATTACAATAAAAGTACATCCCAGCATGAACCCCTCTCGAAATACTCTTTATTTTGAATGCACATATCTAGCCCTCTTCATCGGTGTCTTTATGAGGTATGGTCAAAAATACAGTGAATGCTGCTACTGAGCTTCAGTCAAAGGAGCGGCAGCCTGCTGAGACTTGAGGGTCTGACCTGTCTGCCTAACTTGCAGGGTCCAGCAAGGCGCGAGTTCTGCTTGTTCCCAGAGTCAAAATGACCATTCACAGTCAAATTCTGAATTGATTCAAGACATCAGTGCAGACAAGCAGTGCAAATAAAGACAAAAAATAAATAAGACCCACTTCTACAGCCTCCTCAGAAAGTGGTGAAAGAGTGTGATCAGTGTTTTCTGAGAGAGAGTTTATTTAGAGGGGGAAGGGTAACAGTAATGTATATTTTATTGTGATAAATTTATTTTACATTTATCCATTCACCATATGTTTTGATCAGACCTCATAGTTGTTTGTTGTCCTTTCATTTTAACTAATCCTAAGACATCATTAGTTTCATAGATTGTAGGTTTCATGCCCTCCGTGCAAATGCCAATACAGTGAGAAAGATATTACGCACATGCCACTGTGGAAACAGTTTTGCCTTTGCAGCCCTGAGGCTGTCTGAGGACTCTGAAGAGTCTCCAGACTACACTTGGATTCTGTTGCATGTTTGTTTAAAGAATAATTAAGTTCTATATAAAATAGAGATCCTGTGAGGAAAATGAGGAACGGAGCTGTCTCTGCATGAAAAGAAGCCCGTGTTGGTCATGTGCTTCCCGTTTGAGGATACAAGTGAAATTACGGGGAGAATGCTGCCACCCATCCAAAGAGGACGATGTGTGTTACCCCCTAGAGATTTTCAAAACAGGGCTTTCTGACTCTTCAAACATTTAGTATTTCAAGTGCCTGAAGGTAGGAGTTAAGATCAAATGATTTGCTGAGGATCCTCACCTTCTAGCATTATTTTGAAGTCTCGATGCATGGGGCTTATAATATTTCTAAGGACGGTTGTCTTAGTTCTGAAGATTTTCTTTCAGACCACAGTTTCAATAATCTCTGAAAACTCAATTTCACTCTGAATCACGCTTGAGTGTTCTTTGGTGTTTCAGGGCCCCTTCCAAGACGCCGTCCTTAATAACTTGCAGGGGAGATTGAATCAGAGTTGAGAGAGACAGAGTCCCGGAGGGAGCCGCATGGCACCCACACATACCCTGAGGACTGATGGAGCGGGTCATCCTGAGAGCGGCACCCTCTCCCTGCCTGTACAGGAAGCATCTCAGGCCGCAGCAGCGCCACCATCCACCGTGGCTCCTGAGATAGGTGTGCTCGGCCTCCATTTGCTTCTGAAGTTGCAAGAGTTAAGCAAATTTTGGTCTGGGTGCTAAGATCCCCCTACAGGGACACCTGGGCTCTATATTGGTTCTTAATTCCTCTCCACTTTTGAATCTCAGGCTATGAAATGTACCAGAAATAGATTGTGAACATGTAGGGATCACAGGAGTTCAATTTTGTTGTATGCATGTGTGACGCAATTCTCGTAGGGAAGAAAAAACTTTTTACATTTATAACAAGATTGTTTTCAAGAGTATTTTTGCTTCAAGAAAAGTCCTGCAGTTTGTCCTTTAAAGTTATATTTTTCCCAATAGTGATGCTTCATTAGGAATTTTTTAAAAAAAAAAATACTGCTGGCATCATCCAGGTCTTAGAAATTGTTATGGTTTGCATCTGAATTTAACTCCAAAGCCCCATGTAATCAGGGAGGGAAGGTTTTTCAGAGGCAGATTGTTCATTGTCTAGTGCTGAGAATGGAAGGGTGAGTGCTACTCCTGCCCCAGGGTGGGCAGCCTGTGTAAGATACAAAGACTAAAAGAGGCTTCTCCTCCACTCCTGCTCTGGTGGCTTTTGCTGTTTTCTGCTGGCAAGAACGGCTGCTCTCTGCCATGTGACACTCCACCCTGGAGCCAGCCAAGTATGAACAGAAATCTCTACAAAATGTGAGATAAATAATCCTTTCCCCCCTTTAATTTTAGGTGTTGGTGTTTTGTCTCAGCAACAAGAGAAAAGTAACCAAGACAGAACTGATCTTATTAATGAACCTTAGCTTGTGTAAAAAAATTAGATGAGTAAGTCCTATTTCAGTCATTTTCCCTCTGAAAAGTTAGTGTTGGGAAGACTCAAGAAAGACAGTTGAAAGTACCCAGCTGACATTGCTAGAAATAACAATAGCTAGGCTGATTACAAAGATTAGATGTTGTTTCTTTAGGTTGGAAAAATAAATGAATATGATTGAAGACTATAAAATTTTGTAATGTATGGATCATACTGAACACACCCAATTATCAAATCCCTTGAAAAGTAAGCCAAAGGAAAAAATCTTTGAAATGATTTGTTATGCAGTAGCTGCATTACAAGTTATTGCCACAGTAGATGATAAAAATCTCTTTTTAAGGAAAAAAAGTGGATTTAGGAAAATCTGTGTTTAATAGAGCTATAATAAAAGTCAGTGGAAAATATCTCTCAAGAGATGAAAGGCATTCATAACATTTAAACTGGAAATTATAATTTGGGGCCATAATGCCCCGTGAGATTGACATGGACTGATGGTTATTTCTGCTCACAGAGAAAAGCTAGTTTAAATCTTAATCTGGACAGTATTAAAACATGGTATGTGAAAGGTTTTCCTAGTTCTACTTTTTTTTCCCTCAGGTAACCGATTACATATTACGCCAAGAAGACCTCCCAGGTATGCACAGTCAGTCCACTGCTCCCCTACGCTGTCTCAGGGATGTGGTTGTCACTGTGCTTTCAGTGTCTCCCGAGCAATATGTGTGCCTCACTTGGCACTCATTCTTTGCAAGTTGGACCTCATTGTCTCTCACTGTAACTTTTAATTGGTTAATGTTGATCCATCTCAATCATGTCACATTGTAAAGGTAGTACAAGAAATACCTGGGCTGGGAGATAGCTCGGAAGTCTAAGCATCTCCGTAGGGTGGAGATATGAGGAAAAGTTATGACTTAGCTAGAAGTTCTGGCACTGGGGATGGGCTTGTTTCTTTGAAGTATCTGAAGAACAAAAATAAAGGTCCCTCTCGCAAAATTCCAGTTGGTGCTGCTGCTCCCAGAGCAGGCTGGCTGTGCCAGGGGGCCGCGCGTGACGTGTGACTCTGTCACCATAATTGCGGAAGCATCTGCCAGAGATCTCACGGCTCCCTGCTAGGTAGGAAAGTCTGCGTTATACCTAATAATAGATCTGGAAATTTTCCTGAACATCTGGGACATAGAAGATAGAACTTATCCATAGGTCTACCCTCTCTGCTGGGTATAATTTAAGGTATTGCTCAGCACCACAAGAAATAAATGGTTTCTAGAACCTGTTGTACGCTCAGCAAACCCGTGCTGTAAACCCAGAGTCTATGGGGTGGTGTGTGTGTCCATTGGACTCCGCAAGTATGTAGTCCGCAGAGAAGTTCCTCATCTATTTTTTTTTTTTTTTCTTTTTTTGTGCCAGGGATGGAACTCAAGACCTTGTGTTTGCAGGCAGGCACTTATGCCACTGAGCTATCGCTCCAGCCCAACAGAGACGTTTCTGATGGAAGTTTCTCTGTAGGGAATTCTTTCAACTACCAGACACACAAACATAGCTGCATGATTTAGTTCTTAGTGACCTTTAGGCAAGATGCAAGTTCTTACCATGGTCAGCCACACCAATAGCAGACTGAATTATCTTTCTGTTGTCTCTCGAATGACAACACAGAATCATCATTATACAAAACTGTGACCCAAGGATTAGTAGGCAAAATGTATAGGGGTCAGGCAGTTAGTTTATAAAATGTTGTGTATGTGTGTGTGTGTGTATGTGTGTGTGTGAAGGTTGTGGTATTTCTCTTTTTACATTTATAATTTGCTCATTTTTCCCTTCAAACTAGATAAATATTTGCTTTCATACCTAATTTTGTTTCTATAATTTCATACTTACGACCTAAAAGAGGACTTGCCCCTAATTTATTTAAACTTTACTCCCTTTACACTGCACGCACCCAATCGGTACTCATATACAAAGTGCACATACAGGATTTAATAGACAACACCTTGTTCACAGACACTCTAATAAGCTGGCAGCATTTTCATTAAGGAATAAAATTTCAGACACTGGCTGCCAGTATTCTGTGCCTGGTCTACATTCTGTGAGTGCTTAGAATCTCCCCAGAGTAAGCCAGAGTCAGTTTAAATGGTGGGGAACCACTTTCCTCCAGGGTTCCCAGAATGCTCTGTGTTTCTAAGACTAAGTCAGGAAGTATGTCAAAGCCTCAACTATACTGCAAAATAAGAAAGCTATGGAAAACAATAGGGACCCTGTCAAAAAGACACAGGAAATAATTTGAAAGAGTCAAAAAGACTAATGACTCCAATATATTGTAGCACATAAAATATATGAAAATCTAGGAGTGCCTATTGAGACCAAAAAGTAAAAATCAAAACAAAACAGAAGAACTTTCTTGATCACTTTTGAAGGCTATGAATGTATAAACTCTCCAAAGATTGGCTGACAGAGGGAAGGGAGTCTGTCCTGGCTTTCTTGTACAAACTAATTCAGGTCAACCAAATAGTTGACAAGAAAAGATCTGCACTGTAGACTTCCAGCTGATAAGTCCAAAAGTAATGAAAGAATTAAGCTATCACTATTTTGTAGTTGAGCCAACAAACCTAGGAACTCATCATCAATTTCTGCCCAACTGCTTGAAAAGCCAATGTAGAATCTTCCTAAGAGGTGGATCAGCGGTCACCAAACCCCACAAGCTACAAACATGGGAACAGCCGATGTTGCTCACTTGCCCATGTGACAGACTGTAGCAAGGGCAATCCCCCTCAGGAAATACATTTGCCAAAAAGTACAACACATATCTTGATCAAATTTCTAGCTCTAACTACCAATTTTCAAGAAAGGAAAACAGGTCAGTTTATGACTCACAAACAAAACAGGGAAATACAAAATGTGCGATACCTACAGGACAAATGACTAGATTTCTTCTACAAATAAATGACAAGAGAAATAAAAAGGAGTGGCCTGTCAAAAATTATGGATAGGCTGGGTATGGTGGCATATGCCTATAATACCAGCACTCAGTAGAGTGAGACAGCAGGATCACTGAAAGTTCAAGGTCAGCCTGGACTACAAAGTGAATTCAAGACTAGCCTGAACTACACAGTAGAATCTTATCTCAAAAACACACAAAAAATTCTTTGAAAGTATCATTCTGGCATTCTTACAATGTTTAAACATGGGTTTATCACTTAGAAATACAAGCTGATGAATTCTCAAATAAAATGATACATCTGAGTTTTTGCTTCAAAATAATCTAGCTGGTAAGAAATAAAGTGAATTCAGATGCAGTAAGTTTGACTGCACGTAGAACTGTTGAATCTCAACAACAGAGGCACAAAGATTTATTCTTTTGTTCCAGTTATTTCTTGATAACTTTGAAAGTTCTGTTTGTTTAATGATAGGCAAAGGGACACAGCAAATAAAGAAGGAAAGCAAATACCAAGGTTTTACATTTGTGCTTCCTTGTTATTTGTTTTGCAAAACAAAGACAAAACTTGGTGATAGAAATGTTCACCTAGTTGTGTAGTATTGCACACAGATGTTACCAGCAGAGGTCTGCTGGTAGGTGGCTCTGAATCAAAACTCCCACCTTTGTACTGATTGCCAGTCAATACAACCCTTGGGGAACAGTTCAAGCTATTAATTAGAGGTCACTGAATGTGGACCTGGAAGAAATATGAACAACCAATTCTGTGAGAGTGCAGAGCCAGCCCTGGTGCACTGTATGGGGAGGAGAGAGAAACACTCATTGCAAGACTTAGACTCCAGATTTTGCACCAGATTCCAAGTCTACATTGCGCTGTTCTTTGTCCTTGATCAATTTCATTTTTCTGAGTCTTAGTTTCCCCTTTGGAGAGCACAGAAAATGATCTCTACTACCTTAAGGTATAAGGATTAAGTCTGATCACTCTTGTAATAAATTAACATATTGCCAGTTATACAGCGAACAATGGCTCATGCTAATATCCCTTCTTCTAGCTAAAATAGAGGACAACATTCTTAGTTTGGAGTAGTTTCCGACTATCACAAGAAAGGGAAGGAAGCTGGTCATCTTTTCAAAAGGCCCAAGATTTCTATAATTAGTTGAAATTGCAGGTTTGGGGCACAGTATGACAGTCCTGCCAGAAACTCACCAAGCTTTAATTTGGTTGGATATTAATCAGTAGACCGGGAAGTTAATGTGCTACAACTCCAACTAGAATACAACTATTTCCTGAAGGTGGGGCCACCTCTCCAGTGAGATCTGGCACTGCAAATACACAGTGAGAATTAAGTATCTTAGCATTGCCATAGTAAAAAGGCCATAACTTTCTTAATCTTCTCCTAGGGGATGTTGAGAGCCAGCCAAGATATTTCTGGTATGAAGAAACCTTAGGATTATGTTGCCGAACTGGAAATGGTCCCCACTCACAATTTTGATTATGTTTGAGCAGATGGCTATTAATTTGA
Source organism: Ctenomys sociabilis (assembly GCA_004027165.1). Classification (NCBI taxonomy): domain Eukaryota; kingdom Metazoa; phylum Chordata; class Mammalia; order Rodentia; family Ctenomyidae; genus Ctenomys; species Ctenomys sociabilis. Next base: position 22,889 of record PVKA01018953.1, on the reverse strand, counting down.
GCTATTAATAGCAGTGGCTGGGTGTGGTGTCACAAGTCTGTAATCCTAGCACTCTGAGAAGTTAAGGCAGGAGAACTACAAGTTCAAACCCAGCCTGGACAGTTTAGAAAGATTTGGTTTCAAAAATATATACATACATACATATATACACATGCACACACATACAGGGCTGAGACTATAGCTCACTGTGAAGGCTATAAAATTACTGCACTATTGAGTCCAGTGCCCAATAATGTACTAATAACAAAGATAATGACGTACTTTATTTTCCAAATTCTTTAGGTGATTAACCATGACCACAGTTAATAAATGAGTTCTTTTTATTTTATTCCCCGCATAACTTATTTTTTTGGTATAGAAATAAAAGTTTAAAGTTGGCTTTTGTTGGTCAATAATGATGCAGTTTGTATAACCACTGGATTATATGCTGGGTGTATTTACTTTCATAATTCATTATAACTAAAGCTAGAGGCCAGGGATATAGCCCAGTGGCACATATGCCTGCCCAGGAAACCCAAGGACCTGAGTTTGATTCCCAATACTAAAAAATTTAAAAAGTTTGTGGGGGAGCTTGTAGGTGAGCTCAGTTATATAAAGTGCCTGCTTGGGCAAACTGTCAGGAGCAGAGGACCAAGGTTCAATCCCCAGATCCACATGCTGCACCAGACCTGCCCTCAAGGTAGCCTGAGCCCCCCAAAATAAATAAATAAATAAACAAACAAAGCTAGAGAGAAGCTGAATTATAAACCAAGCTCATATTTGAAATCCAGAAATGTTAATAGTAAAGGTACTGGAAAGTGGATTTACATGTGTGGGTTGATGGGCTCCTACTGAGAATACAACTTGGGGTTGTATTTTCCCATAAGAGGGAGTTTCATCAATCATAAATCTACATGTTTTGGATTTCTGAGCAAATACTTAGGAGATAAGAAGCTGTAGTTCTGTGCCATCCATCCGAAGCAGCTCGCTGTATCATCCTCCATCACCATTTCCTTTGATCTTTCAAAACATAATTTTTATTAGAAAATTAAATCATCTGCCCCTTGGAAGCTTAACTTCTTCTTGCCTCAAAATAGTGTTACTTATGCTAAATTAAATTTAGTGGGCCATAATAAACTTGTTTTAGAAAATGAAATTGAAGAAAGCGAAGAGGAAAATATGCATTGGAGGGATAAATGTTTCAAAAACATTTTAGGTATTTATATGTGCGTGCGCATGTGTATGGGCATGGGCTTTCTGAGTTGTGAAGTCAAATTTTACTCCTGAGTGATAGGAAAAAGAATAAGACAGCTCACGCTTTTTGTGGGTCGTAGAAAAATGATATTTACCCTAACAAATCATCATGAAATATGTGTGGCTCTTTCTAAACAAAATCATAGCAGGTATAGAGAGGGACAGGGAGTCTTCTAGGCCTTGCTGGATACAGCAGAGATTCTTAGTAAGAGAGAGGGGGTACACTTCGGAAAAGTGTGGCTATGCTAATGCACCATTGGTTGGTTTGCTTGCTTGCTTGCTTGCTTGTCTTTTTGAGGCAGGGTCTCACTATGCAGTTAAGGATGTCCTGGAACTCACTGTGTACCCAAGACTTGCCTGAAACTTTCAGTAATCCACCTGCCTCAGCCTCCCAAGTGCTGGGGTTACAGGAATGTAGCACCACACCTAGACAGGCACCATCTGCTTTAAATTCCTCCTGTCAAGCAGAAAAGATATTCCTGCATGACCTTTCCATCTGTCCATTCCATATTTATTACATTGTATTATAGTATACACATAAATATATACTTTTTTGTTTCTTCTCTATAGAATTTTATATTTCTGTTAATCGTCAGTTCAATATGCTGGTGCAACTCTTGGTGTTTTTTTTTTTTTAAGCTTTCATGTATTTCTGGAGATTCTGTTGGTTTTGTGCAAAAATTCACAGTGCTATATGGAGAAATTAGAAAAACAGAGGGGCGAGTGTCAGAGGCATTGAATGGAATCCTTAGCATGATCAGGGACTTCTGAAGTGTCTGCCTTGAATAGAGCTGGAAGATTCACTTCTACAGCTCAGATTTCAGAGTCAACATTCTGGTAGAGATAACAGACCAAAATTGAGGGGAAGCCAGGAGTTAAACACAGATGGAGTCTGGATTTGTGTCTGGCCTCCATTAAGGTTGGAACAGTACAAGAATGATGAACACCTCCAGAAAGGGGATCCAGGGATCGAAAGGTTAATTTTTATTGTTTATTTACTTAAAGGAAAAGTAGACTCTTCAAAAATGAGTCATGGGAAGAATAAAGAAGAGTGGAAAATATGAAATATCCTTGGGAGGGGAAGGAACCTTGAGGAAAGCATGGCAACAATTACCCGGCTACTGTTTTAGTCTTTTAATCGTGTTGCAGATGTAAGGAAGGCCATTTAGATGAAAATGCAAATAATTGTGTAATCGTTTACAGTCCAGCCATCTCTGAGAGGTGAACTGTTTGTAATTTGTGTAATCCTCAGAGAGTTTAGTCCCTTTCCCTGACGTGGGTTGGCTGTTTGTCACATTGCTGGAAAGACATCTGGGTGCTCACAGAATTACCAGGAAGCCTGAAGAACCAGGCTCAGGACATTGGCTGAAGCCAAGAGCAGAGAGGAATCTGGAAAGAGCCTAGGTTCATGCTGTGAGTCCATCTCCTGAATGCAGGGCTGTTGATACCCCTACAAAATAGCTACCAAGGGCCAGCCTTGCTGTTCCGGTCCTGCAGCAGCTGTGGCTGCTTTAATTTATTTATTTATTTTTATTAATTTTATTGAGAAACATAACAAAGAGAGAGTTTCAAAACAGATTAGTAGGATAGTTATAATAATTAATACATTGCATATTGTCTTCATAGTAGTTACTCGTAGTATAAGATGCAGACATGATATGCTGTCCAAACACTATTAGTACAAATATTTCTTATGGTTGAAATAAAGAAAGTAGCTGCTTTTAGGAAATGGTCTTCCAGGGGCAAAAGGCAAGATGGGCTCGCCCTCGGGCTTGTACTCTTCGTTTAGCCTCCAAGAACGAAGAACAGTGAGAAAGGGAAGCTAGCCATTTGAGCTCAGGTGAGAAATCAGCGCTGCCTTCCAGCAAGGCTCCTCGGGTGCAGAATTCTTCAGAGATCTAAGGGCTAGGTTCTGGGTGCCAGAGGATGCTGAGGTAGTGGGAAGGACAAACGTTCAAGAAAGTTCCTTTTCAGACACTCACAGATTTTTTTAGTTATTGGGTGACTTTTGCAGCTAAATTGTTAAAACATCTAGAAAAGGTAACTGAAATGGTCTTAAATTTCCATTCACTTAAATGGTGGAGTTCGAACCTGTCTAGAGCCAATGGCAGTTAGCAGATCCAAGTGTATCACACCTTCTTAGTGCCAAGTGTCAACATTTTAAGTTTGTTGTTTTGTTTTATTTTTTTTGTTTTGTTTTTATTTAGTTAGCACAGATTGGATTCATAGTGAACCTTCTGTTTTCAGTCTCCCAAGTGCTGGGATTATAGGAGCACACCACTACCCCACTGCCCTGGGGTAGGTCCAGCACAGTATGCTGGGGATTGAACCCTGACCCCTGCATATGCCTAATTAGGCACTGTATTCCACTGGGCTATCTGGCTGGCCCTTTACATTTTTATAGCAAATGCATTCTATTACTTGTGCTTTTAGTTGAAATGGAATAATTGAAAATCAATCTGAATGTTTAGGCTTTTGCCATGTGTACACATTAGGAAAGCTCTGATCAGCATGGCAGAGCACGAACTGGCCTTTGTAAGATGCCAGCTGGGTAGGCGCAACTGCCTCCCCACCAGGTGCCATGCCAGCCCCCTGTCCTTTTCCAGCTGCTGCCCCTCCACTGTACAGGCCAGTCTTCTTCCTGTGTCTTATTAGTGACAATGCCAGTCCCAGAGAATCATGCCAGACCACACTCTGCTGTGGCCCTTGTACAACTGGGGACATGGAAATGTTATCCAGCTAGCTGTGATTGAAATGCCTGACTCATATGTATGTAGCTTAAAAGGATGCAGGATTCTGAATATGCAGAATGAGAACCTAAATAACCTTCCTTATATGGTTGTTCTAAAATACACAGTTGTCACCAAAATAATTTCTGTACTCCTTCCTGGGAGGATGTCTTCTGCAACTGTTCAAGCCTAAACTTAGAAAAGACACTTATTTTTAACTCTGGTACCTCTCTGAAGTATTTCAAGAAGCTTTCCTTGGGATGTCGTAGTGTCATGAAATGCTACAGAGTTTCTTCTGTACAAAGCTGAATGTGGTCCATATTACCTTTAAAAATAAGCCCAGGAAAATCCACAGGGTGACTGCTTACAGCAACCATAGCCAAGCTGAAAGGTGTCTGGGTAGTGACACTGCTCATGGAGAAGCGCTTGGGCGAGTTTCGGGGCAGGGCTGTCCCACTGCACTTTGATTCATAATCGTATGTCTTCAGATCTGATGCGCTCCCAGCCGTGGGCCCTTCAGCTCTTAGTGATTTGCATAAGTGCTCAGAACCATGCTAATTTTTTCTTTTGATTCCATTATATTTTGCATTAAGAGAAAAAAAAGCACATTGATTTTTGGTAAGCAAATGATGGCTGCACTAATGAGCTATAACTTATAGCTGGAGAGAGTTTCAGCTTAGCAAACTAGAGAGGCCAAGCGTCCTAATAAATTGTCGGCTTCAGCCTTTCCAGGGTACAGTCATGTGTGGCATCGTGGCATTGCTGATCGGTGTCTGTTTCTGTGACAATGGTCCCATCAAATAATAGTGGAGCTGGAAGATTCTTATCTCCTGGTGAAGATAAGAATGTACGTTTATGGGAGAGGAAACACTACCAGTGCGCACCGTGTAAATTGTAGCCACTGTACCATCGTAGCAGGATGCAGTATTTGTGCCGGTGGTGATGCTTGTGTATGCAGCCCTGTCACACTGCCAGTTACAGAAAAAAGATATAGCATATGCAGATATTTGCATGGTATGCGATAATAACAATACATGACTCTATGACTTGTTTGTTATATTTCTATCACTATTTTAAGGTATATTCTTTCTATTCATTTTCAAAAATGCATTTACTATAAAATACTGTACTACACCAATAGGAGTCTCACACAGCTTTCTGTGGCAGCCCTTGGTCACATCAAGCAGCCACAGTGAGTGACCGTCTTGTATCTTCTAGATTTGTGCAAGTACACTCTTTGATGTTCACACAACAGCAAAATTGCTTTAATGGTATGCATATCCTAAGCCTTCATTGTATAATGTCTGTAAGATTCAGGGATGCTAAATTTGCATTGTATGGTCAAAATGACATAATTTATCATGGATCAACTGTTTCAAACATTGGTATCAATGGCCCAAATGGAGACAGTGGCTTTTCACTTTGTTGTCAAAGTGATTCAGATTGGAGGGTATAACTTGATCAGATGGAGGGTATAACTTGGAGTTAGTATTGTCCCCAAAACATAACCCCAGAGGAAGCACTGAGGATTTTGCTTGTCTTTTAAATCCTTATTGCTTGTGTGCCTTTCCCCCCTAGACATGCTATTACATTATACTCATCAAAAAGAAGTTAAAGAGAAATATACCTGGGAAGGATTTGGTGGAATTAGCTCTTACCAGCTTGAGAGAGACAATTATGCATGCTTCTTCCCAGATTTACATCAAATAACATGTTGATAGCTGAAAATCAGCTATGAGGAGAATATTTACACCGTGGGCATTGGCAGTGTTTCCTTTTCCGTAAGTGTAAGTTGTTAATATTAAGGTTCCAGCACCAACTCCCTGTTGAAAGGAATATTTCATATTATTAGCTTACCTTTACTACTACCTGAGCTCACGTGTCAGCTAAGGTAAAATTTCTAAAAATCTAGACAATAATCTCTTATTTATGTCTTTGTATACTAAAGATATTTAGAGTTGGGATAATAAATTTTCTAAAATACTGATGCATTTATTTATTGTGCAATTCTAACAGATATTTTAGTGAATAGTTGGGTGTCTTTCCACCCAAGGTGGAGTGCAAAGAATAAAGATGATTTCTGACTGAAAAACTCAAGAGACATTTCATACAGACAAATCCTTCTCAACTAAGTCTTCAAACTTGGAGTCCATATTAAAGTCAGACTCTGGTTTTTATGAATATGTGACTAGCAGGCTCACATCAAAGCAGTGTAATTTTGTTTGATGATAATTCAAGAATTAGCTTATCAGGAAAACTTAACAAAAATGAGGTTTAAATGTCATGAGTATAGGGAGGGGCTACCATATTTAGAAGATGCCCATTCAGAAAATGCACCTCGATCATTTTTATTCTGTTTACAAATAGTACTCAAAGCATTGTTTATACAGGTTCTGTAATAAACATTGTGATAACTGGTGACAGATTATATGTTAAACTTTATGTATGTGATGTTGTCCAAGGCAAAAATCAAGATCATGAGGGTGATTTTGTTTAGACTATGACCACCCTAGATCTGAAGTTCAGGGTGTCTGCAAAATTGTGTCACCCCAGACCTTTATGGAGAGGGGTGACAAGGAATAGTGGGAAAATTTACAGTTGAGATTTTGCAATCAGGAAAATTTCAGTCATCTGGAAAGGAAATGTTCATATCTGTATCTAGCTCTTTTCTCAGCTGATTACTCCTGAGAGAAAGACATTAACTGAGGTAAAAGAAGAAAGCCTTGCTGAAAAGGTTGAGGTGAAAGGGGGAAAGGCCTGTGTTGGACCTTGCAGTTCCTTGGAGTATGTTATTATCATTTCTGATTTAAAAAATCAGAAATTAGGGGCTGGGAAATGGCTCAATGGAATAAGAGCTTCCCTCGCAAGCGTAAGGACCTGAGTTTGATCCCTGGTTCCGCAAAAAAATTAATTAATTAATTAAAACAAAAAATCAGAAGTTGGCACCCAGAGATGTTGAAAGATTTGCCAAGGCTGAATAGCTTAGAAATAGCATTTATCCCCTTGCTTTTCAGGCTCTCTCTATTTGCTAGGCCACAGAATTATATCAAGTGAATGCTTTCATAGTAAGTTTTATAATTTGTGAAAGTTTATTTTATATGTATCTATACACACACACGCACTTCCCAGTTTGGAGAAAAAAGCTTTCAAGGATCTACATACAGGTGTCTTGAATGGAAAGATATCTGTTCATGGGCTGGTTTATACAAGTGTCACTCCTTTACATAAAGAAATGATGTGACACTTCTATAAATGAATGACTAGAGAGAAATGTGGAATTATGTTCTAGGGCCTTAATATTCTGAATGAATTTTTAAAATGATTGTGCTTGCACAAATTAGTAGGAAGTATGCTGGTGGAAAGTGGAACTACTTCCCTTTGACCTCTGCTTGGTGGGACCCTATGGTTTGTAAGAAATGCTCACAGATCCTCCTAGGGCTTCCCGGCTGGGTGAAATAGGGTGAGGGCAAGAAAAAAAGGAATGAAAGAATCTTAGGCTTCCCAGCCTCTGCCAAAGATACTGGGCATACTTACTGGACATATAAGTTACTCACATGCCACACTGGCCCCTCCCCTGGACGCACTGAGCTGGCCACAGAGTCTGGCTGTAGTGGCTCACGCCCGTAATCCCAGCACTGGGGAGGCTGAAAAAGGAGGATCTCTATGAGTCCCAGCTGCAGAGTGAGACCCTGTACCACATACATAAAAAAGTGACTCAGCCAATAATGAAGATATTTAAAATGCACAAACCAATGATCTGACAGAATCAATTATATTTTATCAAAACAAATGCTGAATATTAATTTCTCCAGAAGGCTCTTGTGTCTCTGAGTTTCTTGGCGATCTCCAGCTTTGCGGAGACTGTGGCGGTGCTTTGGATTTTCACAGCGCTACAGTGTTAAGATGCACCTGAGATGCTATCAGCGCCCAGGAGACTCTGACCTGGCTGACCTGAATCGTTTGGCATCTGTTCTGTGCTCAAACTAGTACAGTAATTATGAGTGTGAGGGAGAGTCTGCGCTTGCGTTTTGGGATGGAGCCCAATCATCCAGTTCTTCTTTTTAAAAACAATCATATTTCAAAATATTTTGTTACTAACGAGACCAGGTGTTGTTCGGTGGTTGCATTATATTCACTGAATACCAAAGCAAAAATGAATGCAAAATAAAAGCTACTGCTCTTCTGCCTGTGCTACCGTCCAAAGCCTAGTGATTGTGTCTACGAAAGGCAAGGAGAAGAACAAAGTATAAGATTCAGGGAGTATTATAGCAAAGAAACTTAGCGGTTATTGCTAGCAGTGAGTGTTGGATTCTTTTTGTTTCTTTTCACATTTTTTTTGGGGGGGGCCACCAGGGATCAAGCTCAGGACCTTGTGCTTGCCAGGCAAGCTCCTATTCCACCGATCTGTCGCCCCACCCCAAGAGTGTTGGATTCTTAACATGGAAGGAAGAAAGCATGTTTAACATCTTCCTGGTTCCTCTTAGTTTCCTGTTCATGGTTCATAGATAATGCCGCCATGGCCAACACACACACACACACACACACACACACACACACACACACACACCATTGGTCATGTGCCCAAAAACTCAAGTGCTGAGAGGAGAACCCCCGATTAGCCCCATTTTTTCCTTCCCTGTTCTCTCTGGCTTTTAGGGGAGAAGAGTCACAGTTAGAGGAAAATAGCAAAATGGAAAGTAAGACAAATTGGCTAGATGTTACTAAAAAGAGAAGAAAAATGAAATTCAGGAACTCCAAACTGCATTTACCCAGTGGAAAACAAGACAAGTGGATTATTTGTGTGAGTCAAAGTTTGTAGGCATTTTAAAGGAACTGAATCTTAGGAAATTCTATTCTGAAAGAAGTACATGTAGATGGGCAGCAGAGGAAACTGCAAGTCAAAAAACTTAAAATAGAAAAGAATACGTAGTGCCCAAGAAAGCATCTGTAGAGAGGAGGAGCTGGCAAAAATACAGAGATTGGCATCAGTGGAACTAAATTTTAAATTTTGCTGCTAAAATTACAATCACTGGTAAATTGGTAATTAAGATCCAAATTGGAGTTTTTCTAATTTATCTTTGATGAGGTTCTGATATCTGTTGTATATGGACATGGAATTGGCAGATCTGAACAATACACAACAAGCAAGGGAAGGGGGCAGCCTGAGAGCAGGGGTTTAGGGATTAGCAAGAGATTAGCGAGAAAGCCACAGCATAGAGGGCTCCCAGCTCAGCAGATACTAGCCTTTCTCCCCTTTTAGAGGCACACAGTCTCAAGATTCTTGCCAATAGTTTCTTTAAAAGAATAGCTAGTTAACTTTTCATTAGATAAAAACACCGCTGGAAACAGTTTCATAAGGGTATAGGTTTCTTTTGACTCACGTTTTCAGCGACGTTGTTTCATAGTTGCTTGGCCCTGTGGGAGCACAACACTTTAGAGTTGGACTATGTGCCAAAGAAAGCCCATTCACCTTGAGGTAGTGAGGTAAAGTGGGAGACAGAGGGATAGTATCCTTTTCAGGGACATGGGGACCCCTCATGATCCAGTGGCCTGACTTCCTTCCATGAAGCCCTACTTTATAGAAATTTCGCCACTTGCCAACAGCACCATGAGATGGGGGCCAAGCCTCAGTACATGGGCCTTTGGGAGATGTTGCTTTTCCTATCCCAACTCTACCAAGCATTTCTCAAAGTGAGGTCCTAAGCTAGCTGCATCAGTATCCATGGAAACTTATTTTTGAAATAGCGATTTTGAAGCTCATGTTGAGCTGGCTGAGTCAAAAACTTTGATAGCCAACAACCTGCACTCTAAGATGCCCTCCAGGTAATTTTCATACTTGTTCAAATCTTAAAACACAGCCTTAAGGGTTGTTTTTCCAATATCAAGGTGCTCTAGATAGAGTTAATGATTTTTCTCCTTATCTTATCAATGCTTTGTAGTTCTGTGATCAAATCTAAGAAAAAAACAAGTCAGGATGTGCTGTCTACAAATACTAATCCCCCTTTAGGGTGTGGAAGAAAAGTTAGTGGCCTTGGCACCTGTGGACAGCAGCTACTAAAGTGTCCAGCTGGCATGTGTCTGGCAGTGTCACTCTGGGCCCTGGGTGCAAATCCAGAAACTGCTTTTTGAGTTATTTGTTAATCTGAGACTCAGGAGTTTATTTTACCAGAGCTTTATAAATCCAATCGTTAATTACAGCAGAGACAAAAGTATAAGACAGCTGACATATGTTATTAAGCATTCTTTAAATGCACAGAGGTAACTGGAAGGTGCAGCTGCTGAGGGTCAAATAAGATATTAAAAACACCGCACTGAAAGGGGAAAAGGGGAAAGATGAAGACACTGAATGCTCCACAGAAGAAAACCTGAGACATGATGCTGCCCCCAGAGGAAGGAAAATGAGAGTTACAGCAAGAGACAGGAGGCAGAGGGGAGGACCAGAAGGCCAAGAAGGCGCACAAAGTTCCTGCCAATGAGGGGAGACACCGTCTTTTTCTTATAGTCATGGCTAAGCATTTCTAAAACAATTATAATCAAAGTCGGGTTGGGGAGATAGCTCAGTAGTCTAAGCACCTTCCAGGCAAGTGCAATGATTAATCTCCGGTACCACATGCTGTGCTGGCCCCGGAACCCTGGGCATGCCGTGCTAGCCACTGAATCCAGGTACAAGCCTGTAATCCCAGCTCTGGGGAGCCTGAAACAAGAGAATCACAAAGAATGTGAACTACATAGTGAGACCCTGTATCCAATAAATAAATAAATTAGTTAATAAGATACATTTTTTAAATTAAAAGAATAATAAAAGTTGATTAACATATGACCTTTGCAGATAATTGAACTAAGACTATGGTAAACCATGGTAGATTATGACAACAACCCTATGAAATAGCTACTATTAGTACTATCTGTGCCTAAGAGATGAGGAAACTGAAACTCTTTAAGAGGAAAGTTAAACAGCTAGTAAGTGAACCTCTAGGATTTAAGCAGCAGGTTTACTCCCGAATCTCAGCCCTTTACTTCTTTATTTTATTTATTTATTTATTTATTTGCAGTACCAGGGATTGAACTCAGGACCTTGAGCTTGCCGGGCAAGTATTTATTCTACTGAGCTATCTCCCCAGCCCCTCAGCCCTTTACTCCTCAGATATTATTTATAATTTATATAAACCTCGAGTTCTCAGGCCTATGAGGTGATTCGCTACTGTCCCATATGGTATCGTCTTTTAAAAATCATTCCCTGTCACTTCCTGCCTAGAGAAGTAACCATATATCAATCACAGCCAACTCAGAACGCTCAAAGTGTATGTAGAAATTAAAGGTCATGGTTGGTCTCATCATGTAGGCATTACTAATGCTATCATACACTGTCATTTCTGCTTCTGCTTGGTGCCTTAGATCTGCCAAGCATGCCCTATATAACATGCAGTCAGCCTCTGCCCAGACACTCACTCAATAGGTCTGGACAATTTTGAGTCTTGTGTATTTTTAATAACTATCTCTTCTCTGGTACATTGTTCAAGCCTAGTTCTAAAAGCACTCGTTGATACCTGATATGTAAAACATTTGATACCTAGTTTATCTCTCAATTCTGTAGCACCTTGTTATCTATATAGAAGCAGTTCTCCAGCCCTGGCATGCCTTGGAATTGCCTAGAAGACTTGTTGAAACAAAGACTACAGTTTCTGACTCGGAGAGCCAAAAATGTGAATTTTTAACAAGTTCTTCTGTTGTGGTGATGCTGCCAGGACAGAGACCACTAAAACCCACTGTAACAGGCATCCTTCCAATGACAGTGCCTGATGAAAACCCTTCTTGTGATCTTTGGAAATCCCAAAATTCAGGAGAGGCTGGCCTTGATGTCATAATTTAGAAACAAACTAGTGACATATAGTAGCATGGTTCATAGCACACATCCCTTTGTCTGGAACGCCATATGTGAAAAGTCTGTTCAGCTGTTTCCATGTCTCTATGACAAGAATAAAATATGTCAAGAAAACACTAGCTGTAGACACCATGTCCGGATGACTGTTCGTGGCAATGGAAGGAACAGAAGCACAAGGGCAGTTGCCTCAGATAACAAGCCTAGCACCCGTCACAGAAGTCTAATGTGTGACGTTTGTTAAGTAGGACGAATTCCAGAGGAGGAGGTTGATGCTACTGGCAATTTTTATGAATTATACATGATGTACTATTTTAAAATTCAGCAGAAAACTGCCATTTACTTCTACAGTAAATGGTATGATGTGAAAAATGGAGTTCCGCGTGAGTAAATATGAGATGTTAAAAATATAATGGTCCTTAAGTACACCCTCTTTGCTCTCTAGCACTTGACAGAGACAACCAAGCTTTTAAAAGCAGCAAACCCAGCTGTTTGAGAATTCCAGCCGGAGCCGTCCTCAACTACCATGGTTTAGTGCTTCCAAATCAGCAACCGGTTCTTAAAATGTACCTCTTCTATTTCACTGGGTGTGGGCCTTCACACCTAGACTAGGGTGACAGAGCGTGCAGGCCTTCCAAAGTTACCTGCCCATCTCTCAAAACTATGGAAACACTGCTGGCATGTAATTCGAACCCTGAATGTTATGATTAGAAACTTTCATCATGACTAGGAATTGCTGGAGTAACGTAGGATTTAATTATTTCTTATATAGCAAAGTATCTATTGAGCACTTCCTACATTTCAAGCATTATTGTAGATTCAGGATATAACAATAAAAATATATGTGTGCATACAGACACATACAGTCTTGACTCTCAAGGAACTTATGCTGCAGTGGTGATAAGATCAGTTTTATTTTGGGTTTCCCACACGTTGCTACATGAAGAACCAATAGGAAGGCAGTATTTAGAGATGCAGAATTTGAAGCCTCATTCCAGATATCTAAAACAGAATCTGTATTTTATAAGATTCCCATGTGATTTGCACCCACGTTAAAATTTGAAAATCTCTGCTCTAGAAAACAGAGCCTGAAGCAGGCATTAAAGTCCTGGTTTTATTTGCAAGTGCATACCCGGGAGAACAAGACTAAAGGGGACAGAAAGTAAGACGAGGGGAGCTGTGAGGAGCAAAGAACTGTGGGTACCTAACGAGGACTGCGAAATGTGTCCAGAAGGTGCAGGGCAGGGCTTTCAGCAGGCACACTCTCTGCTTGTGGAATTTCTCCTTCTTCAGTTTGTGGAAGACATTCACAGTTGGCTCTCTTCTGGCTCCTGCTTTCCACTCATGAGGTTCGCATCCCTCAGAAGGGCTGCTTCTGCTCTTTGTGTTACAGTATCTGAGTATGATGCAGAAGGGCTCCATCTCACAGAGTGAAGAACAAATCTGATCAATTAAAGACTTCTGAGGGCAGAATTTGAGTCTGAAGATAATGTATATATCAAATTCCACCCAGTTAGCTACTGAGAACTGAATAGAAGTCGCATTGTTTGTAAGTGAGAGGAAGCGTGGGAAACACTGTCAGACAAGGCAGTTCGCGATAGCAATTTGGATTTTTGGGGGGTTTTTTTGTTTGTTTGTTTGTTTTTTGTGGGAATTGAACTCAGGCCCTCACACTTGCCGGGGAAGCACTTATTCCACTGAGCAATCTCCTTGGCCCCCACAATAGCAATTTGGATGCTAAGTTAGAAATTGTCATCAGGACTAGGTGTTACTGAGGCCTTTTTCAATTTACCATTCTTCCCAGACTCTGGATTTCCACCAATCTATTATTTTATGAGTTCCTCTCTTAGCTCCAGGTTTCTAGTTCCACTTCCCCACATTTACACGAATCTGTGGAGAACCTATTCATATTTTCTGAGTCTTAAATATGTAGATGTACCCCTACCGACCTAGAGCACCAAGCCAAAGCACAGCACCTGCGTGTCTGCTTCAGGGTTGTGCTCAGGTCACAATCCTGGCTCTTTGACAAGCCAGAAATGAAATTTAGATATAACTCAATGCTCTGGATCAGTAACTGTAGTTAGGAAAATGATAGGAAATTTTAAAGGATAAGCCACAGGTCCCAGAGTAAAGCATCAAGACTGGCAATGCCACTGCCCTAATTCCCCCACAATGTTCTAGCAAGAGAACTTCTTACTTGGGTCATCCAGATTACACTTGGTATTGAGGCTTTGGAAATTGTAAAACTGTAACAAATATTTAATGTCATGAGTAAGTATCTCCAGGCAATGAAGTTATATTTTTTGCATTTACTACGTTCAGTTTTTCAAACTTTCTATGATAAAGTTCTCTTACTTTCCTGTGATTACTAAACTCATTGGAAAATTAATGAATATTAACACATTTGAAGGGATAATGGTTACTGGCCATTTACTTTTTGCATTTATGATGAGAAACCACAATTATTTTTATACAGTAACATATTTTCTCATGAAAACTTAGAGGAAAATGAGAGTGACACATAGCCATTATATTCTCAGTCACCTGTCTGTTTTATAGTCAGTAAATCTCTCTAAACTCTAGGGTATAGAAAGCTCTCAATTTCCACAGCTCTTGAAAATGTAAAAGAGAACTTCCTTTTTCAGAGCCTAAGAGAAGACATATGTGAAGAGTCAGGAGGCAGATCCTGAGGTTTCTGAAGGGAGTGCTTTATTGCCAGACGTCTAATGAGGCATTGCAAGCACGTGCTCCTTTGTGCTGGTGAAGCACAGCGGCTACTCTGCAGCCCTCCAGTAATGAGAAGGCCTTTAAGAATGTGAGCGTGTGATGTTGGTCAGCCCCAAGCCCTAGACACCTTTCAAGGAGCTGCTCAGTGTCACGGGGTACTCTTAAACTTCTTTTCTTTCTGAACAAAGAACCCTCCTTATATTCTACTTGAAATTTCACGCTCATCCCCAATACCTTAAAACTAGCAGGAATGTGTGTTTCACTAGTTGACCCCTTGATCAACTCTGATTAGCCTGCCAAGGGTAATTTTGTATAACTGTTAAGAGACATGGTTAGGGTTTTTTTTCTACAATTATTTCAAGTGCTAAACATTGCTTATAATTCTTATGCCATAATAATAATAATAATTGCAACTAAGATTTACATGAAAATGTATCTTTATTTTCCAAAAGGATTTATAAATTAGTTCATTGCTACTGAAAAGCACTTCTTACCTGAATGAGCTTTTCAAAAGATTTCACAGGTCTCAGGGTAAAAGCGCTAGGGACAAAAGGAAAAGTTGGCTTTTCCACTGTGATTGTTATGAGGATTTGGGCCACAACAGGCTCCAAGCCACTAATACCATTAGTGTTTAATAACTTGAAACCAGTCGATTCAATTGAGAATACCATATTTACAGACATGAATTAGTAATGGCCTTTTTGCTTCCTTGTAATTACTAAGCTCGTTGGATAATTGATGAAAATAAATAGATTTGAAGGGATAATGATTCCCGACCATTTACTTTTCACATTAAGCCAAGTCCCTCAGTAAGTATAGCTGTTCATGTACTCATGTGTGTCTGCCCTTGTATTACAAGCATCAGGACCTGTGAAAACCAGGTTTGTTAAGCAACGAACTGTGCTATTCACCTTGATTATCTAATGGGGTGACACGCTTTTATACCCACCCTTCATACCTGATTATCCACTTCTGGTCCTATTCTATTTATGCTTTAACTTCCTCATTAACAATTGGTAATAATACAATTTGCAGATTTTTTTTATGCTTGGAAAAGAACTCTTCAAATTAGTAGACAATTTGAGTTAGTCTAAGAACCAGAGTATGTGAGATAGACAGGAATTTGTCTTGCTCTAACTTAAATGTCACTGGAAAAAAATCACGTAGTGATTTTTATTCAGCCTAAGAGTAATCGGAAGAATGGCATGTGATATAATAAAAATATTTCCATTAAAATCTGTTAACAAGTAGTATCTGAAAATCTTGCTGTACATTTTAAAATTGTACTGATATAAGGCCAGTCAAATAGCTCAGCAGAACTAAAGCACCTACTTAGGCAGATGCAGCGGCCAGGGTTCTATTCCTGCCTGCCATGCTGGCCCCAGCCCCCAGGGTATGCTGAGCCAGAGACTGAGACTGGGTGTGGTGGTGTGCCTCTGTCATGGCAGGGCTTGGGAGGCTGAACACAGGAGAATCACTACAAGTCCGATCTACATAGTGAAACCCTGTAGACCCTGTACTAAAATACAAAAATAAATAAAAAATATTGTACTGATATATATGTTTAATATGCTTTATCAGGCACCTAAAATCCTTCAGATTGGGAGGAAAAACTATTATATAAAAGATGTAGCATGCATTATTCCAGTGGACTTCATGCCAGAAAAAAAATCACACCATATGAATACTTCTTAAAATATGCAACGGGGGAAACAAATTACTCCACAGTTATGTACCTTGCTCGAGAAGAAAATGCTTACTATTCCTGTGTGCTGTGGAATCTAAACAGTTTTCTGGATTTAGCTAAAAGATGTGTGTAAGTGCAGAGGCATTCTCCAATTTTAAATGTTATAGTACCCATTAGAAATACAGTGGGAGGTATCCTCCCCTCGAAAACTACTTTGACAAGGATAATATGTATAAGTAGACAAAGTTTTCTGAAAGGCAGTCTTTATATTTTAATTTGACACAGCTTAAAGTGTGTGTAAGGATTATCATATAATTAGAACATTTGTAATATCAAAAATATTTAGTTCGGACAAAACCCTATAGATAATATGACCTACTGGTACATTTCTTAGCATTAGAATTTACTTGATGAACAGAATTAAAAAATGATCATCACCATATGTATTTTCATATGATATGAAGGTTGGTTGGAAGTTCTGTATTCCAACTACAGTTTATCTCTGTTGGCCAATTCTGAAGTTTTAGACAATAGGGTGATTCTTTTATTAAGATGGAATTATTTTAAAGTTTGTTTTTCAGTTCCACCCATTTGGAGTTTGGTGCTTCTTCCTAGTCTTCTTTAGTCCTTTATATCATTACTTTGTACAACAGTCTTCCCTGTATGTTAAGATTTACTTTGGTTTTTTTGGTTTACATTCATTTGGATTTTGGGGAGCATTGTTTTTGGGTTTTTTGGGGGGGGATTTTGTTTTTGTTTTGCATTTTGGCACTTTCCATTTGGCTTTTAAACTCATCACAAGCAGTCCCTGAGGGCTTTCTTTGATCTCCTCAGAGGGGATATATAGGGGAATCTTTTCAATATCTCTATATACAAAATAGGATAGATATCCAGCTACTTTCTCTTAATTCAATGAGAAGAAAAATTTGTACTAATAGTGTTTGGACAGAATACCATGTCTACATTGTTTACTATGAATAATTACTACAAAGACAATATGCAATGTATTAATATTGAAACTGTCCTGCTAACCTGTTTTGAAACTATCTCGTTGTTTGTTTCTCAATAAAATTAATTTTTAAAAGGGATTTGAATCAACTAGTCACAAATGGCCACAGAAGCATTTTGGAATGGAGGTTTGCATTTAATTTCCAATAAATTAACTATGATAGAAATATTGGTACATAACATAGTTTACTGTTTGCTCCCCCATAACTAAAACTTACTGTGGTACATGTCAGGAGGGAAAATTAGGGCCCTAAGAAAGGCTGCAACTTGTCCCGGTGACATCATTGGCCATTGCTGTGTGCTCTTTCAAGTAACTTACATCAATCTGCTTTTATCGAGGATCATAAACATAGGTACACATATATCACTATGATACGATGTTTTCAGTTGCTCTGGGAAAATTCCCAGTAGAGGGATAGCTGGCTTGAATGGGATTTCCACTCCTAGTTTTGTGAGGAGTCTCCACACTGATCTCCACGATGGTTGCACCAGTCTACATTGCCACCAGCAGTGCAGAAGGGTTCCCTTTTCCCCACATCTTCTCCAACATTCATTGTTAGTTCAGTTGGAGATGCCATTTGCTTGATTTGGCTTGAATTCTTGCAGCATGCCATGAAATAGCCCTCCAAACCCTATAACATATTATAAAAATGTACAATATGATTGTGCTATGTCTTTACCATGATATAGTAAAAGCTGAATAGTATTACTAGTGATTTTAAGATCCTAGGTCATTGCTTTGCTGTTCAAATAGAGAAGAATTTCTTTTGGAAAAAAATAAGAACCTGTAAATCCTAACTGTAAAAATTAAGTTTTTGCTCGAGTGTATACTCTGGCCCAAAGCCCACCCCCAAATTAACATTCTTGGAAGTTCAGAGGAACACCAGTTAACACATATTTAATGTGAGTACTGTGCTACATCCTGTGCTGAGGGCGTAAGGTGCATATCAGTATAGTCCTTTAAAGTGGGCAAAGTCATTGTCATCAGAGCAATCCAAATCCATAGGAAGAAAAGTAAATAGTAAGAATCACATTGTTTAATTTCAATTCATTTTAGAGCCTGTAACATAGTGTTGGTCTTTAGAGGTGTTTAAGGAAAATGTTAGCATTTTTAGACATAAAGTACTTTTAAAATACTAATGAACAATGAAAACTAAATGCCAAAATACATTTTAATGAGTTATTAAAATGAATCAAGACATGCCTATGGCAGTGAATAAATTCCAAATATGTAATTTGTGTTACAGTGTCAGGATTTTGGTCTCTAGAGTAACATTTGAATTGCATCTTTCACTTTTAAAAAAATAATATGTTACATTGAAAAATCATTCAGGTTTCCAAGACTCTCATTTTTTGGCATTATATAAGATGTTTTCTCTTGAAAATTTACAGTGTATTTACCATTATAGAAGGCAAAACATATTAAGTCATTTATAACTAAATGAGGTAGTGAAAAAACAAGCTGTCATATTAAAAATTCAGTTCTGCTTTGGTGATCATAGGTGATTTGTGGAGTAGAATGTTTGTCATTACTGTAATATTTATTTTTAAGAAGAAAAGATCAGAATGCTTACTTAGCAGGTGCAAGGCCCTGCATTCCATCCCAGCAGCATACAGAAAATTAAAAGTAAAGGAAGACAAAAGAAAAAAGAAATCATGCTGTATTTGGGCTAATGAGATGCAAAAGGTATAATTCTAAATGATCATAAAAGTGAGCTCATAAAAAATGATCTGATCCTAAGTGTACATGTTATTGCTGGACAATTTTGAGTATTGTATAAATATTTTGAGAATCCTAATTACATCCTTGTAACTTACATGTTCTTTTCATTTGGAACTCACTACAGAAAGGCATCTAATTTCATTTGATTCTATGGACTTTATGCACATCTCCCATTGGTGTAATAAGAGCTGTAGGTTAGTCAGCAGATAAAACTACAATCACTTTGATCTGTCCCTAGAATCTCTCCCCTGGTGGCTCTGCAGAGTTTGTCATAGAATAAGGCCCAGCAGATCAGACGTAGCTTTTGCAAAAGAAACAGTTAATGGAAAAATCCAAGTTGAACAGTTGCATACTTTGGGGAAAATATGTTTTAAAACAGAAATATTTTCTTTGACTGTGACATTTTAATGTATTAGTACAGCCAGTTCTGTTTATTCTTTTAGAGGACCCTGTAGCTATTGACCCAAGCAATATTTATAATGGGTGTACTGCAATGCATGCAAAATTTCAAGTAACTCAGAAACTTGCACATTGTCATAACTGTCCCCAATTTGAGCGGTGAATATGCATTGGAAAAGGATGAATTTCACTTGAGGACATTCCATATAGTTTTTATATCATATTATATTTTGTACATAATGCCACATATATGGGGGACAGAACCAGGAAAACAAAACATCAAAGCTGTTTCCATAGTTAGATTTAGAAACTCTATAGCCTAGTTGTTATTATATAAAAAGGTTTTGAAAGTATATTCTACACCTGTGAATCAGTTTTATATAGAATAAAAGTGACAATCATAGAATGTAATCAAGAACTTTATGCATAAATGAATATTTATTATCGCTGTGAGATATTTGCAGAATTTTCCTAGTAAACTTCAAAATGTTTTATTCTTGCTTCTCCCAACCTAAAACCTTGTTCTTCCTGTCATTGTTGAGTGAATATCTGCAATCATAAAGCACATAGCTAGCAGATGAGCTAGCAGCATCCCCAAAACTAGATCCAGCTTCTAGATGCTGCTGAAGAAATATACTCAGGGTCTCTAATGCATTTCAAAGGTTTATAAGAATATATGTTTTTGTCTTTTATATTGAAAGAAAATGATGCTGACTGGAATACCCAAGTGGGTTACATGCCATTATTCATCTAAGAATGAAACAGCCAGTGTGTTTATAAAGCTGCTTTCACCTTGTCTTTTTCTTTATCCACATACTGTCATAAAACTTGAAAAACTCAGCTGCACTCCCTCATTTCCTTTTCTGGCGGGAGTCTAAATGCTGCTATTATGTAGGAAAGCAAGCGCTGGAAATGTTTTTCCTAAATGGAATGTGGGTCTTTCTACTCAAGTGATGTATTTCTGGGAACTTTGGCTAGGTGCTCACAAAATACTGGTTTCTGTAATGGAGAGAGAAAAATAAATAATATAGGATCGGTCCTTGCCTTCAAGGAGCTCATAGTGTAGGAGGGAAGACTGATGTGTAACCAAGCGGCACTGCAGAAAAGGAACGAACCAAGACAGTCACCTCGTTTGTGGTAATCAGCTTAAATGGATGTGCTCCTTCTATGAGCAACAATAGCAATTACAGTAATTATTCTCTCAATATGAAGAGTATCTGTGCAGAGACTTGAAATAAATTATTTGATCTAAAAAGGTACAGAAATGGATACAGATAAGGATTGTCTCATTGGGAATAGCCACGTTAGGAAGCCATGAAATACACTGGTTAGAATATTATTAGCTGTCTAGCAGACTAAGCATCTGCTTTGGCAAGTGTAAGGACCAAGGTTGATCCTCAGTCCCTCATGCCACTCTGTCCCCACTACCAGCGTTCGCTGAGCCAACTGAGTCCAGGCACAGTGGCACACACCTGCAATCCCAGTGCTAGGGAGGCTGAAAATAGGACAGTCACTATGAGTCCCAGCTACATAGTGAGACCCTGCACCAAATACATAAAATAAAATAAAAAAGAATGTTATTAGCTATCATCTGGTTGACCTGCCTGTAGAAGTAATTCACTTTATTGTCAAGCGTATTAGCATCCAATTTACATCTGTAGATTTTTGGTTTTACAAAAAGCTATCCTATTAGCTCTCATTATTCTGGAGATAGTTTTTAATTGATCAATCCCATTCTTAGAATTTAGATTAGATCTCTTATTGTACAACCTTTATGATTGCAGATATTCACTCAACAATGACAGCTGGCCCTACACAAAGCCAGACCAGTAAATCTATCCTGGACTGGCAGACTCTGGTTCCTCTTAGAGTTGTTTTCCTTTGAGTTTACTAAAGTACACACACAGATAGAACAATCAATGTGAGATCAAGACCACAATTTGTGAACACAAGGCCTGATGCCTCACGTGTTTCTGTTATTGAGTGCTATGTTCATAGTGGACAACACAGTCCACAACATAATGGACAACAAGGTGGACACCGAGGTAACAGTCAATGTCAAAACGCTTGAAGTGAGTAGCAGACAAAGCCTTACACTATGAAGTTTATTATGCCATTTATGATAACCTTATAGTATTTTTAGTGTCCACATAAAAAAACTGTGAGAATGTATAATTTATGACTTATGTTTGGGTGAATCAAGTATAAACCTTTACCTCTCGATACATACAGGTTTCTTTTCTAAATAAACACATACTAGAAGATTGTAGATACTATACAGGTATCAAATGAACTTTATATTTGACATCATCAACTATATCAAATTTACAAATTTGTTTTTACTCATTGAAAAACTGCATCACATGTTTTAGATACTTGAAACTAAAGCATGCTAGAATCATGCCTCGATGAGGAGAATATAGAACAGGGAAGATTCTCTGGTGAGCTCCATGAAGCTGTTGGCTTTGATCATGGAAAACCTCAGCCACTGCCCCGGGCACAGTGGCCCCTCTTGTCACAGTGCAGCAGGACACAGATAGCAGAACACACACGGGCCAGCTCTATAACTGCAGAGGAGTCTTGAGCTCATTAAAAACTTAAGCTCCTTTGAACAGATTTTAGGTTTGACTGTGTCTTTAAGATGTCTTCCTGAAAGGATGTTAGTATGTTCCTGTATCATTGTTGAGTTCACGTAACTCTGCCCTTGATGAAAATGTCTTCATGCTGAGCAGTCAAATTCAGGGACCCGCCGCTCAGCACCTCCCAGTCTGCATCAGAGGACGCTGCAGTGACTACACCAATACAGCTTTTTTGGGGGGCTAACTTGGATTTTTTTTTCAATATTCTGTCTTTGGATTGATATTTTCAAATCTTAAGCAGGAGTAGTGAAGATGATTTCTAATTCTTCACATTGGAAAAAGTTTAGTTTATTTTTTTCGGAGTTCTACATGTAAGGAATTTTTGTCTTGGGACTCTTCAATTCAGAATTTAAATTTCAAATAAAGGGGAGGTCTAATAAGCAATAAATAATATTACCCATTTTTTAACTATTAGACATAATATAACATATAATTGTATCTATCCCATGAAAATTTCTAAACTGCATTAAAAAGCAAACACAGGTTGCATCTGACCCACCTATTTCCTTTCTTGATTATCTCCCCAACAGGATTAAAAGCATCATACCACACCAGCATATTCATACTCACTTTTATAGCAGCACAATTTGTAATAGCTAAATCCTAGAAGCAACCTAAATGCCCAACAATGGATGTATGGATCACAAAGATGTGGGCTGTTTACACAGTGGAGTACTGCTATGCTATACAGAAGGATGCACTTCAACTATTTCTAGGTAAATCTGTGCACCTTGAGACCATACTCTTAAGTGAAATAAATCAGACACATATGTAAATATTATACTGTTTCTCTGGAGTGGAAAACTGAAAATGTAGATATTGGAAAATAGTAAGAAAATGTTCAAACAGAAAAGGAAATAAGAGA
>PVKA01018952.1:0-42910 GCA_004027165.1 Ctenomys sociabilis | reverse complement strand
TGCTCTGTTGGTGATTTCTTTTGACATGGAAAAACTTTTCAAAAAGGTTGCAGTTGTTGATTTCTTGAAGTATTTTCTGTGCAATTTGGTTTTTGTTCATAAGCTCTCTACCTTTTCCTATGTCTTTAAGATTTCTTCTAGAAGATTTAATGTGTCTGTTTTAATATTTACATTTCTGATCCATTTTGACTGTAGTTTAGTACATGGTGATAGACATATGTCTAATTTTAGTCTTTGGCATGTGAAAAGCCAGTTTTTCAAGCACCATTTATTAAAGAGACTATGTTTCTTCCAGTGAACATGTTTGTCCCCTTTGTTAAAGATAAGGTGGCTGAGTGTATTTGTAGTTGTGTCTACATATTCTGATCTGTTCAATTGATCTCAGGTCTGTTTTTGTATCACTGGTGAGTTATAGATGACATGACCTGAGTTACAGTGTAGCTGGATCACCCTGACTTCCATGTTCAGAATAAATAATAAACAGAGAAGGATACAAGCAGAAAATGATGGCAGTTTGGATGATGGTGGTGATTGTGGGAATCAGAAGGAGTGGCGCATGCCTGTAATCCCAGCAATGGGGAGGCTGAGAAAGGAGGATTGTTGTGAGTTGGAGACCAGCCTGAGCTACAAAGTGAGCTTAAGGCCAGCTTGAATTGCATAGTGAGACCCTGTCTCAAAAAGACAAAAAAAAAAAAAAAAAAAAAAAAAAAAAAAAAAAAAAAAAAAAAAAAAAAAAAAAAAAAAAAGGAGTAAACAAGTTGTTTTTGTGAGAATCAGAAGGAGTGGACAAGTTGTTTTTGTGGGAATCAGAAGGAGTAGACAAGTTGTTTTTTTTTTTTTTTTTTTTTTGTATTTTAGGGAAGGGTCTACAGGGCTTTCAGGGTCTTACTACTACTTCAGACTCACAGTGATCTCCCTATTTATAGCCTCCCAAGGGCTGGGATTATAGGTGTGTGCCAGCACACCCAGTCTCAATTGCTATCTCAGCGTGCCCTGCAGGTGGGGCTGGCACGGCAGGCCAAGGATAGAACCCCTGGCCCCTGTGCCTGCTTGAGGGCACTTTAATCTGCTGAGCTATTTGGCTGGCCCTAAGGACCAGTTTGGAAAATGATTTAAAATAAAATGTAATAGCATTTACTGATTGAATAAAGGACATTAGGGAGATTCAAGTATGCTGAAGTTTTTGGTCCAAATAACAGGAAGAATGGACAAGGAAAGGTATGAAAAGAACAGGTTTGATAAAATCAACAAGTATTTGATTTGATATATATATATGTGATAAGTTTGAGATACTAAACAAACATGCAGGGGAGAGGCTGAGAAGGCTGTTGGTCATATACATCTGTTGTTTAGGGAACATATCTGGGCCACACATAGAAATTTGAGAATTACAAGAATATAGGTTATTTAAAAAATCATGAGGCAAGATGATATCATCTGGGAATCTAGTGTAGTTACTAATAGAGAAGAAAGGTCAAGTTTTGTGCTTAGGGACACTAATGTGAAAAGACCAGAGAGATGACTAGAAACCAGAAAGTAGAGCTGTAGGTGGAGGAAAATCAGGAAAGTTTGCAAATTACATGAGGAAAATAGTCCAAGGAATGAGGGGTGCACAGTTGTGAAGTGAATGTGAGTCAAACACATATAGATCAAATAAGACAAAAACTAAGATTACTTGGTGGATTTGGCAATGATGTAAACCTGCGAAATCAGAATGTGCATAATTCACACAGATGTGTGACTCTCTTCTCCAGAGATTTAGAATTGGTCCATGGTGTACCTGGACCAATTAAATTTCCTTACTTGATCACTTCCCTTCCCCTTCCCCTTCCCCTTCCCCTTCCCCTTTTTCTTCCCCTTCCCTTTTCCCTTCCCCTTCACTTCCCTTCCCTTGCCTTCCCTTCCCTTTCCTTTCCCTTTCCCTTTCCTTTCACAATTACAGATGGGCACCACCACACCCAGTCTCAATTGCTGTCTGAGTACACTCTTGTGGGGGGCAGCACTACAGGCCTGGGGATCGAGCCCCTGGCCCCTGTGCCTGCTTTAATCCACTGAGCTATTTGGCTAGCCCTTCTTAGTTGATTCTAATATATATCACGTATCATCCTTTTGACTAAGATCAAGTGTGATTCTAGGATGTAGCGAAGGTTTAGACCCACTGTTGACATTTTCATTGTGAAATGACCTTATTGCCAACAACGGATGTTGCTGACTGATTACAAACAGGGGTTTTTATCTATAGGTTTTTTATTGGATACCTTGAGATCTGAAAATGATAAGGAGACCTGAAATGTGTATCAACTACTAAAGGGATTTGTTATTTAACATCTGTCTTAAAGAGGCTTTTAAGTGGAAAATCTCTTTGCTTTTTTTATTTTTGTTTTGTTTTCTTTATACTCAAAAGACTGTTTTGAGTAACAAGGATAAGTTTCAAGTTAATGGAAAAACTTTAAGGGAAATCTTGATGTAACTGATTAAAAGAGGAAAATAAAAACTCAAATCAGTAATTAAACATTTAAGCAAGTTCAGTATATAAATCCTGAACATGTCATACCTCAGAAGTAGGTTAATAATGGGCATAGAAATTTTGTACTGCATTAAAATTTTAATCTCCTTCATATTCTTGCTATAGACAAAAGTTATTTAAATGTTTTTGTAAATTTAAGTTGTATTGGTGTCTGTTGGCTCTTTAAAATTAAAGAATATCATGGGTGCTGTGTATGAAAGAGATCTGGTTTGCAAGTTAAATTAGATTCTGTATGACAAAGATACAAGAGATCAAACATATTAAATAAGGCTAAGGTAGAAAATGGAAGAAGTCAGTCAAAATAAAGGCTTATTCTGCAGGTTTACAGAAGGCCACAGAGTGTCTAAGTTAGTTAACCCTTCATTTAGGGTGGGTTACAACAAGAGAATTAAACCTTAATGCCTTGTGGCATCCATTGTATTAAATTAATAAATTTCTCTTATGTGTCCTGAGTGAAATAACCATGTACCATTCTTGAGAGAATTGAGAAAATAGTCACTAAAATAATAAAATAATTTGCTGTTTAACTTTATTACAGAAGCCCAGCAGAGCAAGGCTATTTTAAGTCCTAATCAGGCTTCTAGAATTTTACAGGTTTTTTTGTGATGACATACATGGTCTTGGGAAATAAATCATAAAACAGCCTGCTATAAAATTACCGATATTTTTTTTAATTTATGTATTTGGTACAGAGTCTCACTACATAGCTCACACTCATAGTGATCTTCCTGTTTCAGCATCCCCAGCACTGGGATCACAGGCGTGTGCCACCACAATGGGTTTCAGTGGCCAGCATGGCATGTGGTACCAGGGATCAAACCCAGGTCCTTACACTTACCTAGGCAGGTGCTTAGACCACTAACAATCTCCATGGCCCCATTTACTGAGAAATTTAAAAAGATAATTTCTGTATTTATTTGTTGGAATAATTATTAACAAAATATACAAAGGACAACCTTTTATAAATCCCAACAATGATTTTCTGAGCAGTTTAATGTGGACCTGCCTCTTTATTATGGTTCCATGAGAGTCCATAGTTGGATTACTACAAGATATATATGGCTATTTCTTCTACTAATGGGCATTTGTTTCATCTCCAGTTCCTTACTACTACAAGCAATGGCACAACAGACATCTTTGTTCAAAAAATTTTAAATACTTACAGATATTCTAAATACTTACTGATTTTTTTAAGTAGAACTGTTGAGTAAGGATAGGTGCCTTTATAATACATATTTTTACTATGTAAAATTACCAAAGTAGGAATAGTGTAATTGTGTTAGGTAGGTTCTCAGTAGGTACGGATCAATAGAGAATATAAATATGTATAACTTGTTATGAACAGTGGTCATGTAATTTGGGAGGCCAAGAAGTCTCATAACATGCTGTCTATGAGGAGGTGGAGACCTATAGGAGCTAGCAGTGTAATTCATTCTGAGCCCAATGACCTTAAAACTGGACCTGCCACTGGTATAAATCTGGGTCTGAAAGCCTAAGTACTAGGAATGTCAATGTCTAAGGGTAGATGTAGGATGTCCCAGCTCAAGGACAGAGGGAGGAAGAATAAATGAGAAAAAATGAGAATAAGAAGGAGGATGAGAAAGAAAAGGGAGAGGGAGGGAGGGAGGAGGAAAGGGTGATTCATCTTTCCTGAGCCTTTTTGTTCGATTTGGGCTTTTCAATAGGGTCAGATGACCCTGCAAAATTTTACTAGTGAAGGCAGGTCTTCTTTTCCTACTGATTCAAATGCTCATCTTCATGAGCACTCTTGTAGTCTCACCCAGATATTTTTTATCAGCTGTCTGAACTCCCTTTAGCAAAGTCAAATTGACAATACAATTAACCATCACTGTAATATACTATTTCCCTTTTATTCACATGGATAAATATTGCATGGTCAGTTTGGTTTCCCCTTTATTCCTTCTCCTTCATGTTCTAACACTGAACTTACTATGAGTCAGGCTTATTAACATTTTACCCATTTTATATCTATAAAAGTTAAGGACAGTTTATAAAAAATATTCATTATGCTGTCATAGCTAACACTAAACAATAAATAATTCCTCAGTGCCAATCTTCATATTTTCCCAGTTGTTTCATTTTTTTTACAGTGTGTATCATTATCCAAAGTCTATATGTTGCATTTGGCTAATCAAAATTCGGCCTTATTATATTGGATTCCTCTTATTTTTTGTTTTTATATATTTTGTTTGTGGGAGATAAGCTCAAGTAAGGACTGAGTGAACTTACGTGGGGTTTACTGAAGTCAACCTTAAGCAGATGCTGTATGTGAAAATAAAAGTTGAAATATTAATTAGAATATTTTTCCTTTAAAACAAAAAACCCTCATACCTAGTCTTCCTGAAGAACAAATGCATATATATTCTTCAGTTGTGATTGAGATGTGATCATGTAACATGTATCTTTCAGGAGAAACTTCAGAGGTGACCGTGAGAGAGCTCTTTGGATCATGCTCCATGTTCTGCATAGATGTGACTCCCCATCACCTGACATGTTTTGCCTGTCTGGGAAGATCTACAAGGATATGTTTTTCGAATCTGAATGTGAAGATCATACCAGCCGAGACAAGGCCATTGCATGGTAAATAGCACATGCATCTCTACTAATAATAAAATTCAATAGGTTGACCGTTCAGGGTCCTTTTGCATGTGTTTGTCTGTGTGCTCCTGTCTACTTAAAATGAAAAATATTTGCTGTATATGTGGCCTAGGAATTCCCAGATTGTTTGTTCTAAGTGAAAATGATGACAAACAGGGATTTCTGCTAGTCACACTCATCTTGTAAGTTCACAAATTTATTTTTTCCATAATTTTATTTATTTGTATTTTAACAAAGAATGAAAAATAGAAGCAAAAACAAATAGAAAAAATGATATATAAAACAGGGCAACATACAACAATATATATATCACAGATTTTCAAAATAGGGATAGCTTATTTATATATATATTTTTTTTAAATAAAAAAATCCAACACAGATCAACACTCCACAATAGAAGTGGTTTATCCACAGAAGTTGTTGAATTGAGCCATTCACAGCTCAGTATATTAATGTTACTTTATATACCTCCATTTTTATACCTTTCTGGTGGATTGTTAAGACCTAGTTAAAGCAAGACTATATAACAAGAAATGTAACTTTTGTATCAGATAAGATCAGTCAGGTACCCTCAGGGTTTATCCTGTAACCCTGTGCCACACTTTGTAGATCCCTTGTCAGCGTCAACCATGTGGATGAGTCACAGCTATTGCTTGACCAATTCGCTCTCTGTGAAAGTCTGAGAGAAAGTTTACTCTCCATGTGACTCTCATTAGGCACATTATACAAAATTGATTGCATTACTCTGTGGACCATTACTCTTGATCAGAAAATTCTATGTCCTGAGTCTTCACTGACCTTGAAAGGCTAGGGCCAAAATGTTGGCTGACCTTGCAGCCTTTCTTTATCTCCAATTTTTGATCTGTAAACTTAGGTTGTTACCCCTCCAGAAGAGAAGCTTATTATTATCCTGCAACATATGCAGTTTGGTTAACCCACACTATTAGTCTAAATATCAGATATCATAGGCATAACATGGAACATGTATTTTCCATCAAGCATTGAATTAAAATTTAAGTCTGTACAGAACATGAAGAAAATTTTTTTAAAAAATAGAAATTAACACATATTTACATAGATATTTAGCAATGTATTCATATACAGCATTGTAGCAGGACAGTCCTATGATATTTTTGTCTTATTATTCATTTATTACCATTTAAAAATTTTATTTGAAAGACAGTATAGTAATAGTTGGTATGTCATGACAAGAAGTACATATTTACAAGGCCAGAATGGCAGGCATTTGAAATGTGACCCTTCTATTACAGTTATTAAATTCAGTGTAGTTGCTTTGTTCATAGGTATCAGCATATATAGTCAGTTAGGGTGAGAGTCCTACCACTTAACTGCTAGTTTCAAAAATCTCCTGATGTTTCTCAGGATTGTTGTCTTACCATCTAGTGTGCATAAATGAATGGTTTTGCCCCTGTCATGTTTCTCAGGTTTTCTCCTTGCCCTCTATTCATTGTCCAATCCTCAAGTTCTCAGTTTCCTTTTAATTGTATTTACATTTCTATGTGCAGTTCTTCTTTTGAGTTATACTATGGATACTATATGATATTTGCACATGTGGGTCTGGTTTATTTTGCTTATAAGTGTATCTTCAAGTGTCATCCAATTAAAAATGAAGGCTTCAAGTTTATCATTTTTTACAGCTAAGGAAAACTCCATTGTATAAAAATACCACATCTTTTTAAACCATTCCTCATGTGACGGGCATCTTTGTTGTTTCCAAGAACTGGCTATCACAAATTCTGCTGCTATAAACATAGGTACACATATATACATATAGTATGATGTTTTCAATTCCTCTGGGAAAATTCCCAGTGGGCTATAGCTGGCTTGAATGGGATTTCCAGTCCTGGTTTTCTAAGGAATATCCACACTGATTTCCATAATGGTTGCACCAGTCTACATTCCCACCAGCAGTGGAGAAAGGTCCCCTTTCCCCCACAACCTCTCCAACATTTGTTGTTGATTTATTTCTTCATGATAGCCATTCTTTCTGGGGTGAGATTGTATCTCAGTGCTGTTTTAATTCACATACCATGGATGATTGGTGGTGTGGAACAATTTTTCATATATTTGTTCGCTTCTTTAATTTTGTCCTTTGAGAAGTGTGTGTTCTTCTCGGATGCCCATTTCTGGATTGGGTCTTTAAATTTTGGGGCCCTAATATGCTTCAGTTCTTTATATATTCTAGAGATAAGACCTTAGTCTGAGTTCTTATGAGTTAGGAGTTTTCCAAAATTTGTAGGTTTTCTTTTTACTATGTTGGTAATTTCTTTTGACGTGCAAAAACTTCTCAAGAACAGGTGGTCCCAGTTAATTCTTTCAAATGCTTCCCGTGCAAATACATGTTTGTTCATGAACTCTTTGCCTACCCCTACGTCTTTAAGAGTTCCTCCTACTTTCTCTTCCAGGGCATTGAGTGTTTCTGTTTAATTTTTTTGGGGGGAGGAGTTGTATTTTATTTTATTTTTTAACTCAATAATTATTGAACATCAATAATAATTATATAGAAAATTAAAAATCATAGACATATATTGAAATGTGAATGATATAAAATATAGACAGTGAATTTTAGAAAAATATTTCTGAAATGAAGCATTTCTGAAATGAAATACATGTGATTAATAATAGGTTGCACATTATAAAAATTATTTACAAACTTGAATGTACATGACAATAAAAATTGTCTAAAATAAACATGAAAAGGGCCAACGGTATAGCTCAGTGGACTAAGCGCTTGCTTAGGGAAGCGCAGCGGCCAGGGTTCAATTCCTGCTTCTGCATGCTGCGCTGGCCCCACCTTCGGGTGCACTGAGCCGGCGATGGAGTCCAGGCGTGGTGGCGCGCGCCTGTAATCCCAGCACTAGGGAGGCAGAAAGCAGGAGGATCGCTATGAATGTGGGCTGCATAGTGAGACCCTGTGTACAAAAAATAATAAAATAAAATAAACATGAAGAAGAGTTTATTTTTTTATGTTGACTTGCTTTTCTTTTTTTAATTTAATGTATTTTATTGAAGAAGAAATGGCAATGAGACAGTTTCAAATCAAATTAGCAGGACACATTCAATGATTAATACATTGCATATTGTTTTCATAGTGGTTTTTGTTGTACAAAGTGCATACATGATATTCTATTTACAAACACAATTAGAGCAGATGCCTCTAATCAATAAATTAACATAATGTAACTATATTTGTCTTTTTTTTAAAGCTGAGGTATAGTACAGTTTCAATAATTAATACTTTTTACATTGTTATCTTCCTAGTGGTTATCCATAGTACCAGAAGCTGACAGGATACCTTGTCCAAACACTATTAGGGCAAATCTTTCTTCTCACAGAATTATGCAGAAGTATTGCATATTTATGCTAAAAAAACTGTTTATAAAAAAAGAGAATGGTTCTTCCTTTGTATCCCCTTTTTTTTGTTTAGTCTTGTCAAAGATGGGTATTCTACTGTCATTCAATTATTATAGGTACTTGAATTCAGCGAAACAATCCAACATAGTCCAGTCGTCCACTGTAGTAGTGGGTTATTTGAAGAAGTTGTTGACTAGAGCCATTTACAGCAAAGCTTATTATTTTGGATTTATTTTATATACCTGATTTTTATACTTTTCTGCTGGATGGTTAAGACTGAGATGCAGCAAGACCTAAATAACAAAAATTGTAACTATTGTATCTGATAAGGTCAGTCAAGTCCCCTCAGGGTTTATGCTGTAACCATGTACCTCACTCTGTAGATCCCTTGTCAGTGTCAGCCATGTGGATGAGTCACAGCCATTGCTTGACCAGTTTTCTCTCTGTGAAAGCCTACGAGAAAGTTTTCTCCATGTGACTGTCCTTAGGCACACTATAGATCATCGATTACATTCCTCTGTGGCTCCATAATCTCCTTGATCAGAAAATTTGGGGCACAGCTGAGTTCCATGATATTATAGTACAGGTTTCCTATGTCCTGAGTCTTCACTGACCTTGAAAGGCTATGGCCAAAATGTTGGCTGATCTTGCAGCCATTCCATTTCTCCAATTTTTGATCTGCAAACTTAAGTTGTTATCCATTCAGAAGAGAAGATGATTAGTACCCTACAACATATGCAGCTCAGTTTGTGCTATCCAACTAAACTCTTTTTAGTTGTTGTTATACCTTTCTATTTGTATTTCTTCTTTTGATTTCTTATACTGGGGGGACTATTCGATATTTACACATGTGTGTCTGTTTTATTTCACTTATGAGTATTTGTTCAAGTGGCATCCACTTCAATACAAATGCTTCAAATTTATCATTTTTTATAGGTGAGTAATACTTCATTGTATAGAAATGCCACATCTTTTACAACCATTCCTCATGTGACAGACATCTTGGTTGTTTCCAAGATTTTGCTATCACAAATTGTGCTGCTATAAACATATGTACACATATGTCACTATGACATGTTGTTTTCAGTTCCTCTGGGAATATTCCCAGTAGGGGTAGAGCTGCTTTGAATGGGATTTCCAGTCCTACTTTTGTGAGGAGTCTCCACACTGATCTCCACAATGGTTGTACCAGTCTACATTCCCAATAGCAGTGGAGAAGTGTTCCCTTTTCTCCATATCATCTCAGGCATTTGTTGTTCATTGATTTCTTTATGATAGCCATTCTTTCTGGGGGGAGATGGTATCTCAGTGTTGTTTTGAATTGCATTTCATGGTTGGCTAGCTATGTGGAGCATTTTTTTTCATATATTTATTCACTTCTTTAATTTTGTCCTCAGAGAAGTGTGTATTCATCTCAGGTGCCCATTTCTGGATTTGAGGGCCCTAATGTATTTCAGTTCTTTATAAATTCTAGTGATCAGATCTTTGTCTGAGTGCTTATTTGTTAAGATTTTTCAAAATTTGTGTGTTGTCTTTTCATGTTCACAATTGCTTTTGACATGCAGAAAATTCTCAATAAGAGTTGATCCCAGTTGTTAATACTTTCATGTGTTTCCCGTGCGAATACATGTTTGTTCATGAACTCTTTGCCTATGCTTGTGTCTTCAAGGGTTACTCCTACTTTCTCTTCAAGGAGATTGAATGTTTCTGTTTTAATGTTTTGATCTTTAATCCATGTTGATTTGAGCTTAGTGCATGGTGATAGACCTGGGTCAAGTTTTAGTTTTTAGCATGTAGAAAGCCAGTTTTTCGAGGACCAATTTTTAAAGAGGCTATCTGTCTTCCAGTAAGCATGTTAGGTCCATTTGTCAAAGGTCAGGTGGCAGAGTGTATTCATGGAGGCCTCTGCATCTTCTAATTTATTCCATTGATCCCCAGTCTATTTTGTTGCCAATACCATGTTGATTTTTATCACAGTGGCTTTGTAGTATAATTTCAAGTGAGGAATTATGATGCCTCCTGCCTTGTCTTTGTTGGCCAGGATTGCCTTTGCTATTCTAGATCTTTTCTGGTTCCAAATAAATTTTAGGAATGATTTCTCTAGGTCTGGGAGGTATGTTGGTGGTTGTTTGACAGGGATTGCATTGAATCTATACAACAATTTTTGGAGTATGGCCATCTTCACGATGGTGGTTTTCCCTATCCAGGATCAGGGACTATATTTCTATTTTCTGAAATCCTCTACGATCGCTTTTCTTAGGGTGCTGTAATTTTCTGTGAAAAGATCTTTGATTTCCTTGGTTAAGTGAATTCCAAGGTATTTCATTCTCCATGGTGCTGTTCTAAAAGTATGGTTTCTATACTTTCCTGCTCAGTGTATTTGTTATCTGTGTAGAGGAATGCTGCTGACTTTTGAGTATTGATTTTGTATCCTGTTTTGCTACTGAATTTGTGTATCAATTCCAGTAGCTTCTTGGTGGAGTTTTTTGGGTCTTCCAACTAAAGTATCATGTCATCTGCAAAAAGTGATAATTTAACTTCTTCTTTACCTGTTCTTATTCCTTTTATTTCTTCCTCTTGCCTAATGGATCTAGCTAATGATTCCAAAACTATATTGAATAGGAGGGGTGATAGAGGACATCCTTGTCTTGTACCTGATTTAAGAGTAAAAGATTTCAGTTTTTCCCCATTTAGAATTATATTAGCCATTGGGTTGTCATAGATGGCTTTCATCAAATTGAGGTAGAGGCCATCTATTCCAATTTTCTGTAGGGTTTTCAACATGAATGAGTATTGGACTTTGTCAAAAGCTTTTTCTGCATCAATTGAGATGATCATGTGGATTTTAGATTTCACTCTATTGATATAGTGTATTACATTTATAGATTTTTGAATATTGAATCATCCTTGCATCCCTGGGATGAATCCCAGTTGCTCATGGTGTATGATCTTCTGGATGATTTGGTGTATTCTATATGCTAGGATTTTATTGAGGATTTTTGCATCTATGTTCATAAGGGAGATTGGCCTGTAGTTCTCTTTTTTAGTTGTCTTTCCCTGGTTTTGGAATCAGTATAATTCTTGCCTCCAAAGATGATTTTGGGAGGACTGCTTCTTTTCAATTTCATTGAAGAGTTTGAGGAGTGTAGGGATTATGTCTTCTATAAATTTCTTGTAGAATTCAGCTGTGAATCCATCAGAACCTGGACTTTTCTTTGTTGGCAGACTTTTTATTATGTTTTGTATTTCGTTGGCTGTTTTTGTCTTATTGAGAGTTGTTATGTCTTCTTGATTCAGTTTTAGTAATTTGGTAGATTTCGAGGAATCTGTTTATTCTGTGTTTTCTATTCTCGAAGTAGCTATTGATAATCTTTGGAATTTCGACTGGATCTGTGGTGATTTCACCCTTTTCATTCCTTATTTATTGTATTTGAATGTTTTCTTTCCTTTTTTTTGATGAGGTTAGCTAGGGGCTCATCAAGTTTATTTAATCTTTCTGAGAACCATGTTTTTGATTTGTGGATTCTTTGAGCTGTTTTCTTCATCACAGTTGAATTAATTTCTTCTCTAGTCTTTATGATTTCTTCCCGTCTTTGGGCTTTGGGTTTGGTTTAATCTTCCTTTTCTCGATGTCAGAGGTGTAACATTAGTGTGTTTATTTGTTCCCATTCTGTTTTCCTAATGTGTGAGTTCATACCTATAAATTTCCCTCTGAGGACTGCTTTCGTTCCATCCCATAAATTATGAAAAGTTGTGGTTGAATTTTCACTAAATTGTAGATATTGTTGAGTTTGTTTAATTTCATCTGTTTCCCATTGATTTCTGAGTAGGGTGTTGTTTAATTTCCATGAATTTAGAGGGTTTTTCTGGTTTCTTTTGTCATTTATTTCCAGTTTCACTGCACTGTGGTGAGATAATATGCATGGGATAATTTCTGTTTTCTTTCAGGCACTTACCATGACCTATGGACTAGTATGTGGTCTATTTTAGAAAATGACTCATGTGCAGCTGAAAAAACTGTGTATTCACCTGTGGTTAGGTGGAACACTCTGTATATGCCCACCAGGTCCATTTGTTACAAGTTCTAGTTCAGTTCTGCTACTTCTTTGCTAATTTTTTGTCTGGTTGACCTATGTTTTTGCGATAAGAGTGTGGTGAGTCTCCAGTTAAGATTGTGGTCTTGGTTATTAGATTTTTCATGTCCCTTAAGATTTGTCTTACATAGTTGCATGCTCTTGTGTTTGGTACATAGATATTTGTGAATGTTACCTCTTCCACTTGAATTTTTCCCCTAACCAATATATAGTGGCCTTCTTTATTTCGTTTGAGCATTCTTGGTTTGAAGTTGAGACGGTCTAAGAACAAGATTCCTACCCCTGCTCTTTTCTGCAGTGCTGTGGCATACGGTATTATTTTCCATCCTTCGACTTTAAGCCTATGAATGTCCTTTTGAGTTAAGTGTTTTTCTTGTATACAGCATATTGTTGGGTTGTGTTTCCTAATCCACTGTGCCAGTCTATTTCTTTTCATTGGTGAATTGAGTCCATTTACATTGATAGTTACAATTGAAATGTGTTGACTTATGATTGTCATGTTATTTACCTGCTGTTGTTTACTCCTTTTTGTCCTGTGTTTAGTTGTTTGACCTATTTAGTGGGTTCCTTCTGTTTACATTCATGGAGTTCTGGTCATTGTGGTCTCTCTCTAGAACATCTTTCAGTATCCTGTGTAGGGATTGCTTTGTCATCATGAAATTATTTAGTTGTTCTTTGTCATGGAAGTATTTTACTTCTCCATCAAGTTTGAAAGAGAGTTTTGCAGGGTATAGTAGTCTGGGGTGGAATTTTTTTTCACAGAGTACTTCAAGTACTCTGCTCCATGCTCCCTTTTGCCTTCATGGTTTGTGAAGAAAAGTTGGCTGTAATTCTGATGGGTTTTCCTTTGAATGTGATCTGCTTCTGTTCTCTAGCAACTTTCAGTATAGTATTCTTTGTTAGATTTCTGGGATCTTAACTATTATATGTCTCGGTGTGTTTTTAGTTGTGTTGGAGTTGTTTGTCATTCTGTATGCTTTGGTTACCTTAATGTTGGATTGTTTCTTCATATTTGGGAAGTTTTCTGCTATTACTTCTGCTCATATTCTTTTTATATGATTTGTATTGACTCCTTTCTCATTGATGGCTATTAATCTCACATTGTTCATCTTGGAATCATCTTGCATGTGATGGATTATTTTTTCCTGTATCCACCTTGTTTTTAAGATATCCTTTCTCACCTTTTCACTAGCTGCACCAGCGTCTTCAAGATCTGAGGCTCTGTCTTCGCTTTCACTTAAACGGTTTTGTAACCTCTTGGTTGAGATTTTAAGTTCTTCTATATCTCTTTTTTTTTGTTTTTTTGAGACAGAGTCTCGCTATGCAGTTCTGGCTGGCCTTAAGCTCACTTTGTAGATCAGGCTGGTCTCGAACTCACAACAATCATCCTTCCTCAGCCTCCAGAGTGCTGGGATTATAGGCATGTGCCACCACGCCGGGCTTCTTCTATATCTCTTTGACTATCCTTCATTTGATTTATTTCTTTCCTGTATTACTCATTTAAGGAATCCATCATATTTCTAATCTCTATTTTTTTTGTCAATTTCTTCATTAGAGGTAGCTATTAATTCTTTTACTGCAGAGTTTTTTCCAAATTGTTTTTCTTCCATAAGGAATTGATTCTCTAGTACAGATGTTATGATTTCAAAGATTTCTTTTTTATTTAGGAAATTATTTCTGCTTTGAGTTTCTCTTTACCCTTTTGTTGTTGTTTCTTTGCTTTAGACACTGTTAATTCATATGTTTCAGCTGGAATAGTGTTCTCTATGCTTGTTCTGTGTGGGCATTGGGTTTCCCCCATAGGTTTCTGGATTTGATTCTTTATTTCTGATGCTATGAATTCAAATTTCTTTATTTTCTTTCAGTCATTATTTCTGGTCTGAATTCCTCTATACCTTTCTGCTGTTGTTTCCTTCTTTCTGACTGTTAATTTGTTCATTTTAATTGTGTTAGTGTCCTCAGCCCTTATCATTGGTGGGCTAGAGGCCTGAGATTGCATTTAGCTCCTTGTTTTTATCATGACTTATAGCCGTGTCCTCTGACTTGCTGTAGAGTTTTGGTGCAGTTCTAACCTTAGCACCTTATGAAATTCAGGTATTGTTACACTAAGTTCTAATTCACATAGTTTTGCCTGCCTTGGGTCTGGCTGCTGTGCTCACCTCCTTCCTGTTCCTGTCCTTGGAAGTGAGCCTGTTGTGCCCCTTTGATCAGATGTTCTGCTTCTGGATTAGTTGTGTGATTTTGGCCCTAGTCTCAGTGAAAGGACTTCAGCCTCAGAGTTTGTCCCCAGGCCGGTATGTCAGGCTTGGGCTGGGTGTAGAGGGTTATGGGGGGGGCACGAGAGCACAAGATGCTGTCTCACATACTCACTGGGCCTGGGCTTTGGCTGGTCTGATGGGCTCCCAAAAGGGTTGTGGATGTTCTCATTCACCTGGCAGACTGTGCTGGCTCTGGGGCCGCAAGGCAGAATTCTATTATTTCAAAGAATTCTTTTTTATTTCAGATGTTATGATTTTTATTTCAGAAATAAGTTCCTCTATACCTTTCTGTTGTTGCTTATTTATTTCTGATGCTATTAATTCATACAATTCCGCTGAGTTAGTGTCCTCAGCACTTATCTGGATGGGCATTGGGTTTTCCCCATATGCTCCTGTATTTGATTCTTTACTTCAGATGTTATGAATTCAGGTAATTCTTTTTTTTATTTCAGAAATAAATTCTGCTCTGAGTTCCTCTATACATTTCTTCTGTTATTTCTTTACAGCTGATGCCATTAATTTGTACATTTCAGCTGAGCTAGCATCTTCTGTACCTGTTCTGGGTGGGCTTGAGGCCTGAGATTTCATTTGGCTCCTTGTTTTTATCATTTCTTATGGGTCTAACCTCTGACCTTTGGTGTAAAGTTTTGGTGCAGTTCTAACCTTAGCACCTTATCAAATTCAGGTATTAATATACCAAGTTCTAGTTCATGTAGTTGTGCCTGGCTTGGGTCTGGCTGCTGTGCTCAGCCCCTTCCTGTTGCTGTCCTTGGAGGTGAGCCTGTTATGCCCCTTTGACAAGATGATCTGCTCCTGGATTAGCTGTGTGGTTTTGATCCTAGTCTCACTGCAGTGACTTTTAGCTCCAGTGTCAGCCCACGCCTGAATGTCAGGCCTGGGCTAGGTGTGCAGGGGTATTGCGGGGGGAAGGAGAGCACAGAAGCTTTCTCACACACTCACTGGGCCTGGGCTTTGGTGGGTCTGCACTGCTCCCAAAAGGGTGGTGGATGTTCTTACTCACAGGGCGGGTTGTGCTGGGTCTGGGCCAGTGGGGCAGGATGGGAGAACACTGGGAAAGGTCTCACATGATGGGCCTGGAAGTTCTCATAGGGTGGGCTGTGCTGGGCCTCAAATTCACTAATTTATGAGGCAGAAGACTTAACACAGTTCTTTGCGCTCTCACATTCCAGAACTTTGCTCACCTCCATTAAGGCATTATTTTCCTAGTAAGCTGTTCATTTATTCATTCATTCGACCAATGTTTATTGAGGTCTGACTTTATAACAGAAACTTCATTTCAAAAATTAAAAAAAAATATTTATTTGGTGCAGGGTCTTGCTACGCAGCTCAGACTCATAGTGATCCTCCTGTCTCAGCCTCCAAACACTGCTGAGATTACATTTGTATGCCACCACGCCCAGTTTTGGTGGCCAGTATGGCTCACCTCAGCTTCTGGGGTTGGCATGGTTGTGGTACCAGGGATGGAACCCAGGTTCTTGTGCTTGTCTTGTGCAGGTGCTTAGACCACTGAGCTATCTGCCCAGCCCCAAAAACTTTTCTTCATCGGAATGTAGGCATACTTGATGTGAATCCTTGCCCTCTGGAGCCTTGCATTTTTGGGGAAGAAAGTCAGACAAACAAAGTAAACGTATAGGCTTTCAGCTGATAGTAAGGGCTATGAGTAAAAGTTAGGTAGGCAGGGGAAAAGAGGGTTTGCAGAGTAGTCTGAAGTGTTAAATAAGGTTGTTGGTAAAGATATAATGGTGAGGGGATAGGCTTCATAGACAAATGGAAAAAGTGTTCCAGATGGAGAGAACAGCACCAACAAATACTTTGAAGAGAAAATGTGTGGGGCATACTCCAGGATGGTGAAGGATAAGGAAAAGAACATCATGAAAAGGTACAGAAATGAGATTGCTTTGCTGTGAGTTGGAAGGCATATTATTGGTGGATTCTGAGCAAAGAAGTGACAAAGTTTGGCATACCCTTTAATAAGATATTCTCAATGTTACACAAAGAATATATTTTAGAATGTGTCTGAGCTCTGCCTTTCAGCATAAAAAATAATCTCAAAAGTTAATGGCTTGAAACAACAGTTAGATTCTGAGTTTTCTAGGTAGTTCCATTGCTGGCTTTGCCCAGGCTCACATCTGAGAGTAGTCAGACAGTACTAGACGATCCATGATGGCCCCATACCATTTCACAGCTGATGTTATTACTGTTGTGCTTCCCTTGTCTGCCATGTGATTCTAAGCTTGGTAGACTAGCTTTCATAATGGTAGGCAGCACGCTCAGAGACTGAAGGTGGAAGCCTCAAAGCCTCTTGGAGCTTAGGTTTGGGAACTCATGGCGAATCACTTCTGCCATAGACTATTAATCAAAGCAAATCATACAATGTGCCCAAATCTAAAGGGTAGAGAATAAATACACTACAGTTCTGTATAGGAGAAATGGTAAAGTTGTGTTGATAACTGAAATTTGTGATCATTAAATAGTTTGCCAAAAGGGAAAGGACAGAAGCAGAGACCATTTAGGTGATTATTACAATAATTTAGGAGTGAACTGATTGTATCTTGAACTCAGATAGTAGAGATAAAAATGGTAAGAAATTGAATTCTGGAATTTTGAAGGTATAGCCAACAGCCCTCCATCAGAAGGACTCTTGACATTTTTGTTGTTCTCATGTAAGTCTAACTGCTTTCCCCCAACAACCTCCTGCCATATTTGTGGGAGGCTCTGTCATCTGCCACCTTCTCTCCATCCCTGCCCACTTCTCTGGCAATCTCAGCCACTGCCACATTTTGGGACCTTTAGCTTGAGCTCTGCAGTCCTACCTCTCTCCTAAACATCATCACTTTGCCTAGGTATTCTGCATAAAGGTGGTACAAGTATTTGAGAGTCAGTATGTTGAAGGTTAAAGTTGTTTTTTACTTCCAGTATTGTACTTTTGACCATTGTTCACCTGCTTACACTTAAAACTTTTGAGTAATATTTGACTCCCTTCACCTGTCTCCCCATACAGTCAATCCCAATTTCTAGCGCTTGTGTGAATCTTCCCTCAGTCTTTGCTAATCTTTTCCCATCATGACCACTCCCAGGAACTTTCATGTTTTACTTTTTTAAACTCATTATTAACTTTATTGAAAATCAATAATACTTATATAGAAATTTAAAATTTGTATTCAAATATAGAAATGTGAAAGATATAAGATGTAGACAGTGAATTTTAGAAAAATATTTCTCAAATGAATACATGAGATTAATGATAGATTGCATATTGTAAAAAAACTATTTACAAACTTAAATGAATATAACAATAAAAATTGCCTAAAACAAACATGAAGAACAAAGTTTACAGATCAGTTATACAGTAGTTCACTATGTGCCAAAATCAAGAAACTTATATTCATATAATTGGTCTATCTGTGTTAAGGTCTTTCTGTTGCACTGCTTGGAAGTGACCCTGTTGTGCTCCGCTGTCACAACAGTGAACTTGTGGTGCTCCTCTGTTGTGCTGCTGGCCCAGGGGCACAGGGGAGCACAGAAGCTCCCCCACGTGGTAGCTGGACCTGGTCTTGGGGTGGAAGGAAGGAGTGCAGGTTTCCAAATAGAGCAGGGTGGAAAGGGTCCTGAGAATGTGGCCTGGGCTCAATCTATCAGCAAAGGGGAGTGCAGTTGCACACGCCCGCACTTGGCAGGCCTGAGCCCTGGGCTGGATGGGAGCAGTGGAGGTTTCCAGAGAGAGAAGGGCAGAAAGGGTCCTGAGAATGGGGGGGGGGAGACTCAGTCAGGGGCTGGCCTGGACTTGATCCACCAGTGCAGGGGAGCACAGGAGCTCACCCCCACACTCAAGATTTAAAATTTAATTTAGCTAAAAAACAAACAAATGACCACAACTCCATGGATGAGTATGGAAAAAACCAAAAAAAAAAAAAAAAATAGGGCAAACAATTAAACACAGGAGAAAAGAGGTATACAACAGCAGTCTTTCAATTATTTTTTTGTATACAGCAGCAAAATATTTCCATCAGCATACT
Organism: Ctenomys sociabilis; assembly: GCA_004027165.1. NCBI lineage: Eukaryota > Metazoa > Chordata > Mammalia > Rodentia > Ctenomyidae > Ctenomys > Ctenomys sociabilis. Next base: position 24,000 of record PVKA01018952.1, on the reverse strand, counting down.
CTATACATGGACTTCTCCTGTACCCTATGGGTTATAATTCTGTCTGGTTCTATAAGGTGGATATCAAAGAAATAGCAGTGGCTCAGTCCCACAAGTGACACCTGGCCACCAGTAAGCATCATGGACACTGTTCACATCCATCACATACTAGACCTTTGTGCACCATCTTATCCCAAAACTGTTAGAAGTGCTGGTCATAGGGCCCACCAAATAGCTCGGGTGATTAAAGTTCCTGCAAGCAGGCGCAAGGGCCAGGGATTTGATTCCCAGGCCTGCCCTGCCGGCCTCGCCCCCAGGGTGTGGTGAGATGGTGATTGAGGCTGGTCATGATGGCACACACCTGTAATCCCAGCTCTTGGGAGGCTGTAACCAGGCGGATCACTATGAGTCCAGTCTACTAATGAGACCTTGAACACTGTGTAGACCCTGCCCTAAAATACAAAAAAAAAATAAAATAAAAAAAAAATAAAGTGCTGGTCATATATTTGCCATCCCAGTACTTTTGTTATGTTTTCTTCTTAGCAATTCTTTACTGTCATGAAAACTTTCTTAGTGGATATTTTTGTATATATTAACCTAATCAAATACCGTGTGAGTACCGTTAATTGATCACAGATTCATACATATGATACACTACATTCTGGCCTCTTAGTTGGACTCACAATCTGATTTTAATATTTGAATATTATTTTGAAATATTTCAGTTTGAATTGATAATTAGTTAATTGAATATTGTTTAATTTTAGTTTTATGATTTATAGTGTATCTTTGACTTATAATCTATTTATAATAAGACATGATGATATTTTCTCCTAGTATTAGAAACTTTAAAAAGTGCATTTTCATTTTTCATTGATTTTATATTAGTTCTTCCTCATCTCTTATATACACAGACACATATATATGAAAAACTATGTATATAATTTGACATGATTGACACTTTTGTGGAAATCTTCACTGACCTTTTATATTTTATATAGTCCTGCAAAACTACCATTTTGAAAGTTCTTTATTCTTTATCCAGGACCACATAACAACTTCTCTTTCCTTCTGGATTATGGTTTTTGTTATTTTCCATGTTTTACTTTCTTACTAGGAATGTCATAATGGTGTTCTGTACATGCTCCCTGCTTTCTTTACAGATTTATATTTTACTCCTCACAAAGCTCAAAAATCCACCCTATTGCCTACTCCCTGTTACAATGGTACCTCAGTTCATGAAATTAATTTGTTCTATGATTTTGGAAAAGATGGTCATGTTTGTGTGTGCATGTAAAAGATGGACGCAGTTGTGTTGGTCATACAATGCTGAGTTTGCAAACACAAAATTTTGCTAAATGTTTTTGTTTATGAACCAAATTGTTTGCAAATGAAAGTGTTCCTAATCCAAGGTGACACTACGGATTCTTGAGATAGACCTTCTGAGCGTTCTGAGAACTTTCTCCAACCCATCTGTAGCTCTGTTTTCACTACCTGTTGTGTGTTCAACTGAACTAAAGTTTCTGAGGAGTTCCTCATGCTCCTGTCTCTATTACCATTTTCTATGCCATGGGTTCCCTTTCACACTCATGGCTCTTATATTTCTAACCATCTTATGTTATGATCCATTCTCTGGGGGGATGTTTCTGTGAGTTATTTTTGATTTGTATTTTTGTACATTTAGGATACTTACATCCTTGTTTGTTGTTATTCTTTGTGTCTAGCTGTCCCCCCAAAGCCTCATGCAGTCATTAGGGCAGGTTTGAGAGTTTGTGATTAATTCTTGATCCAATGCTGAGATTATGGATGTGAGTGCTACACCCATGTTGGGTCAGATAATCTGCATACAAATGTAAAAAAGAGAGGTTTGCTAGCAGCTGCAGCCACTGCTTCTCTCCTTGGTTTTTGCTGTCTTCTGCCACCATAATCAGCTGCCTTCTGCCATGTGCCACTCTGCCTTAGAGCTTGCCAAATATAGACTAAATCATCCACTAACTGTGCACTAAATAAACTTAATATTGGGTGTTCAGTATCTTGTTCCAGCAATAAAAAATAAATACATAAGCCGGGCGTGGTGGCGCATGCCTGTAATCCCAGCACTTGGGAGGCTGAGGCAGGAGGATTGTTGTGAGTTTGAGACCAGCCTGAGCTACAAAGTGAGCTTAAGGCCAGCCTGAACTGCATAGTGAGACCCTGTCTCAAAAAGACAAAAAAAAATAAAAAAAATAAAAAAAAAATAAATACATAAATAACAGACAGAATTTGGCACCAAGAGTAGGGTCATTTCTGTGACTATATATCTGGCCATGTCATTCAAGAGTCTTTGGGAATGGCTTATGAGAAGAGATAGAAACAGTTCAGAGAAGTGCTGAAATGTCTTTGGCTGTTCATTATAAAAGATTCTGGTCAGAGCTCAGAAGACCAAAAGACTGATAAAAAATCCTACCTTATAAAGACCAGGCTTGGGATGTTTCTTCTGAGAAGCACTATATTGGTTGTTGGACTCCAGACAATGTGTGTTATGGCTTGGTAGAAAGTTTGTCTACATTTTGCTCATGTCCAGAGATTTTTACCTGAGACCGAGATTGAACATGGCAGACTGATGCAAAAGAAATTTCAAGGCAGTCAAATGTTGAGGCAATAGCATGGCTTTTATTGGGGACTTTTAGTCAGATTTATGTTAAAAATCAAGAGCAAGGAGCCCAGCAGGATGATTTAAAATGTTGTGAGTTTGGTGAGAAAAAAAGTGCCAATGAAGCTGTGGATTACAAAAATAGACCTAACAGGATCTCCATTGCCAAAAAGAAACAAAAAAGTGGAAAAGATGGGCTGAGGGCATCACAAGGAGCAATAGGACTCCACACTTTGCACCCTCAAAAGTGCAAAAGTAAAAGATTTTGCTTAGAGGAGAAAGCAACAGAGTATGATATTCTACAATGGTGGTGGTAGCCAAACCAGATTCCAAAATGGCAGCAACATAGAAAATTTGTTCTTCAAAATCAAGGTCAGAGTACTCAGTAATCCAGGTACCCCTATAGCCAAGAGAAAATAAAAGACAGACTACTACTCTGTCTGGCAGCAGACCTTGGCAACATCCACGTGATGTTTGTTTTAGGCAGGCACATACAAAGTGCAATAGTTCTGAGGTTAAAAAAGCTTCTATCTAGATTTCAGAAAAGGGCCTGGCAGATCTGGCATTATGCCCTGAGGGGACAGTGTATAAAGCAGAGAGTAAAAAGCCTATTGTGCAGTAAAATTCCCAAAAGTTTAAAAAGCCAAAAATGTGGATCTAAAAAAAGCTGCAAATAGAAAATCAAGCCAGCCCCCCAAAAAACCATGAGAACTACAGTCAACCATAGTACCGTAGAGGGACATCCACCTGGAGCTCACAGTTTGCCACTGATTGCTTCAGATATCCCACATAAAACTATAAGACTTCTAGATTTTGGACTTTCTTTGGTCCCAATGCTTTGTATCCCCATTTGCATCCTGTAGAATGGTAATGTTTCTCATGGGTGTTCATTCAGCAGTTTTGTATTGAAAACTGGAGTGCTCAGCCAACCACAGAAGATTGGTCTGCAGCACCCACTATGTAGGCCACTGAGCGGGTAGGAACTACCTAGGTGATTTGAGCAGTTCTGCTGATGCTTAAGCAAATTGGAGATGATGTTGATGGAAAATAAAACAGTTTCTAAAAAAGAAAGATAGAATGGTAATGTTTTTTCTGTGCCACTGAATGTAGGAAAAATTTAAGTTTCATTTTATAAGGGGCTCACCACTGAGTTTTAGATCTTACAGCAGACTTAAAAATTAGACTATTCAGCAATGCTAAAACTGTTAAGACTTTGTCAACTCTTAGAGATAAAATAAATGCCTTTTGCATATAGGGATGTGCATGAGTCTTTAGAGGGCCAAGGGCAAAATGTTATGGTTTGTGTCTAGGTGTCCCTTCAAAGCTTCATGCAGTCATTGGAGTGTCTTCTAGAGTTTATGATTAATTCTTGATCCAATTATGGATGTGTGTGCTACATTCACCCTGGGGAACATAGTCTGAATACAAATGTAAAGAAGAGAGAGGAAAGGCTTGCTTGTAGCCACAGCCACTGCTGCTTTTTGCTGTCTTCTGCCACTGTATATAGCTGCCTTCTGTCATGTGCCACTCTGCCTTAGAGCCAGCCGAGTATAGACTAAATCCTCCAGTAACTGAGTTAAATAAATCTTTCCTTCCTTTTTTTTCTTTTTTTCTTTTTGAGACAGGGTCTCACTATGCAGTTCAGGCTGGGCTTAAGCTCACTTTGTAGCTCAGGCTGGTCTCGAACTCACAACAATCCTCCTGCCTCAGCCTCCCGAGTGCTGGGATTACAGGCATGCGCCACCACGCCCGGCTCTTTCCTTCCTTAATGTTGGATGTCGGATATTTTATCCCAGCAATAAAATAATAATAATAATAATGATGATGATGATGATGATAGTAATAATAATAAACTGAGACATTTGTATTTTACTATTTGTATATGGATCTTGTCTGCTTCAGAACGGTATAGGTTCTTAGAAATCAGAGACCTTATTATTTAACCCCAGTAGTACTTATGCAATGTAATAGAACAGAATTATCCAGGATTTTGAAGGGAAGTTTATATTTGGCAGAGCTAAAACAGTAAACTGTGTTCCCATTTTGGTGGCCAGAAGTGCAACACTCCACTTCAAGAAAGCATTGCTTATTGGCCCCTTCAAGAAAGTCAGAAGGGTTTTTCTGCATACACTTATGAAGGTAGTGGTAGTAGATACAGGACCAAATGTAGTCTCAGAACATTTGCTCTGGATGAGACTTGGGGATCATTTAATCCAGATCCTCAAATATCTATGTAAACTATTGGTGAGGTGGTTGCCAGAGATGATTAGTGACAAATTTGGGACTGAAGCAAACTGGCCTATGTTGCTGGTCACTTCCCTGTCCCAGGTACCAACTATGGGGAAACAGCCTACTCTGATCTTTTCCTATTCATTTGTAGCACATAATCCTGCTAGTTTGTTTCCCTGATCCAAGGACAAATGAGACTGAAAGGCAGACACAGAGTTAGCTTAACATGCAGCAGCCAGAGGGCTCCTGTTCATAATAGGCAAAGGAGCCTATATCCCCTGGCTCATCCTGCCTTTATTCACCTGGATATAGGTACAGGCAATTAAAGTAACGCAAGATTCCTTTGTCTTCTAGTGTGCATGATCAGGAAAACAACTTAATCTTATCTATATTGACTTTTCTCTAGAACCTGCAATGTGCCATCATCCCTGCATGTTGCCTTTATCTTCTGTGTTCACATGAGAGGCCAGTGAGGCCTCAATTTTCTTCTGGTCTCCCACACAGGACTGAGATTCTGACTGGAGTACCAATCATCTCTGACCTCTTCTCTGTAATTTTTTGTTGTAAGCAAAATTTTTTAAAAAATCAAATTTAGTAGGATTTTAAATTCCTGAAACATACAGAACAAAAAATTATTGGAATTGGAACTTTGGTGATGGGTTGGAAGAACTTTCTTAGTATTTTGTGATCTGAGGGAACTTGTATTATGCTCTAAAATTCATAGTTATATTTTAATAGGCTTTAAAAATAACTTCCCTCCAAGTATTAATATTTTATTATTGAGGGCTGGGGAGATGGCTCAGTAAAATAAGTGCTTCCCTGGAAAGCGCAGGTTCAGTCCCCTGTTCTGCCAAAAAAAATTATTATTGAGTACCCTTGTCACATGAATGATAAAATTACTCTGTTTATAAGTCCCTGGTATTGACTGTGTTCCTTAAAGGCATTTTTGTGTTTTTTCTTTGATTGAACCATTTTTCCTAATCACAATAATTACACTTGCTTATGAAGAGAAACTTTATATATAGAAAGGAATATAGCAAGTTAAAGTGGAACTCTTACCCTTTTCTCATGCAAATTATATTCCTAATACTTTTGATGTTGTTCCTTAGGTGATACATCTCTGCCCCCTTTCCTCCATTTATACCACTGCTCTCATAACTGTGCGAAATTCTGGTATTATGGCTTTATACATGAAAAAAATGATTCCATGTTGTGATGTAAACAAATGACAGGTAGAGAAATAACCTATGATTTACACCATATGTGTATAATAAATAATGTACAAGTGGCATCTAACTTGAAAAAATGAAATCTAGGGATCAAATTGTCATCTTTTTGGGGGTAGGATTCTATTTTAAATTTCTTCGGAATGCTATCATGCAATTTCACTATGTGATCATTATGATTTTTATTATAATTACTGCATTATTACATTTTTTTAAAAAAGTATTTGTAGTGCTGGGGATATAGCTCAGTGACATAAGCACTTACCTGGCAAGTGCAAAGTCCTGAGTTTGACCCCTGGTACCAAAAAAAAAATTTAAAAAGAAAAATATTTGAGAGGTTCATGTAGCTAGTCATCAGGTGAAAAAGGAAATTGTAATAAACATTTTCATGAGAAAGCTTTTATTTTTACTATTATCTATACATTTTTATTCTAAAATAAGAATTTGGGTCTGTAACAGGTATCGGGAAGGATTTGCACTCCAGCCATCATTTTATTCTGGAATTAATCTTGCAATTTTGCTGATAGTTTCTGGACAACAATTTGAAACTTCCACAGAACTAAGAAGAATTGGTAAAGTTTTTTATATTATAGTATTGAAAACATTGATGCTTTGGTTACAACAGTTTAGCATTAAAAATTGTGTCTAAGGGGGCCGCGGAGATGGTTCAGTTGAATAAGCGCTTCCCTGGCAAGTGCGAGGGCCTGAGTTCAATCCCCGGTTCTGCAAAAAAAAAAAAAAAAAAAAAAAAAAAAAATTGTATCCAAGGGCCAGCGAGATAACTCGGACTAAGGCACCTGCTTAGGCAGAGCCCAGCAACCAAGGTTTCTAGCCCTGGTGTGCCTCACTGGCCCGGCCCCCAGAGCATGCTGAGATTGTGATTGAGACTGTGCTTGGTGGTACGCACCTATAATCCCAGCATTTGGGAGGCTGAAAACAGGAGGATCACTATGAGTCCAATCTACGTAGTGAGACTCTGTAGACTCTGCAGACCCTGTACCAAGTAAATAAAAATAAATTATATCCAGTTGGGCTGGGGAGATAACGCCATGGGTAAAGCATTTGCCTAAGATGCACAAGACTCTTAAGTTAAATCCCCATTACCACCAGAACTAAATTTTTAAAAAATTGTGTCCAAATAACGAGTTATATTTCAAAAAGAACAGTTAGCTTCTGACATCACCTAACATAGGAAGAAAAATAAAATGTCCACTTATTCTCTACCTAAAGTCTTTCATACTATGATAGGAACTAGAAGAGATTTTTTTGACCTCTTTAAAATTGAAATTCTGAAGGTTTCTACCTGAACAATTTGATGGAAAGAAAAGGGTGCTTGGAGAATATCAACAGTTACTGGGATGTGAGTTACTGTTTCATAATCGCTATGCTGGCCAATGACACTGGGAATGCTGTTCTGGCAGTGGAGAGGTTGTTCAGACTGAAACCTCCAGTCTGGTAAGTCTTACCTTTGCCTTGTCATTGCCCATTTCAATGTTTGACCTTGCTCTGAAATAGTTTCCTTAAGGAAAAAGCGTGAAAATGAACAAAAGAATAGTAGATTCAGTGTTTCTCCTCCTTAGTTCTTGATTAAAGTAGTTAAGGCAGACATAACAGCTGAGGGATTATTACATTTATGTAAAAGGAGGGAGAAACACACATATGAACACAGAATAAATCCTTGCACACTGTCCCTAACATTAGACTCTCAACACTATTAACTTCTTGAGGTTTTCTAGGTCCTCAAGAGCAAAATATTCTTTGTTGCTTGTTTGTAATTATGCATTTGTGAGAAAACATACAGTAAAGCTTTAAAATCACACCAAGAAAATGATCTTATAACAGATGAATTCTGGAACTAAAAGAACAATAAGTGTGTGGTCAATAAAAAGGCAACACAGCAATAGTTTAAAACTAGGCCAATATGCAGCCATTTAAGGGTGTAGGCAAGAATACTTAAAAAACATGGAAGTAGGTTCATAGTTTATTTTAGAATAAAAAGCCAATTGCAGGCTTTTTCCTTTTTAATAGCTTTATATCTTTATTATACACCAAAATCACCTGTGCTGTTCAAAATACAGATTACTGGGATTATCCTCAGGTTTTCTAGTTCAGTAGGTGGAGGACAGAGCCTGAGAATTTGCATTTGCAAATGACAAGATGCTGATACTAGGTCTGGGGAACCACACTTTGAGAAGCACTTTTCTAGAGGATCTCATTTTGTAGATACACTATTGGTATGTGACTCACAGGGAAAGACCTGGGAGTAGTGGCCACTTCCTTTTGGGTGTAGAGTATCAGGGATTGAATTTAGGACCTTGTGCTTGCCAAGGAGGTGTTTCTGCTGCTGAGCTATCTTCCCAGCCCCTTGGTAGTAGCCACTTCTGACTTCCCCATAGACATAAAGCTCTATTATCAGAATTTTAGTTATCTTATTGATAGCTACAGTGTCATAATATATGTTCAGTATTTAACAATGATTAAAGCATAAATGAGGAATTTTCTTGAAAATATTGGCTGGTTATCTTAGGGAAATAACCTTGTAAGAATTTTCTATTCTGTTTTAGCACTTATCTGAATATTCTCATGATTCTAAAATGGTTATGGATGACAACTTCAGTGTTATTTAAAATGTTTGGGACCACAAATGTGTTTCAGATGTGGAGATTTATTTACTTTTGGGAATATTAGCATAGACCTTATCAGTTGAGCATCAATCTGCCTCAGATATGAAATGCTTCAAAACTCCAAAATTTTGACTGCCAACATAATACTCATAAAGTATTGGATTTTGGAGTATTTTAGTTTTCTGATCCACAGATTAGGAAAACACGCCCCACTGAATAATTTTTTCTCTTCAGTATTAATGGCTCTGTTTATTTGCTCTGCCCATACTGCTCAGCATAAAAATTGTAGTAGATTTACAGGATTTTTGGAGCCCACATTACTCAAGAAATAAATCATAGACTTACAAAAACTCCAAAGTACTTTTAATAGGGTCTCTGAAGCAGCACAGGGGGCTCATTCATAAGAGGGAGGTCTCTAGACTAAAATCACATACTTTTATAATTTTTTGAACTTTTAATAATCCATGTTAATTTGCCATTTATTTCCCAATTTAGTGGTCCAGTTCACTTCCCAGAAGTAGGAATCTTTTCAGTCATACCTAGTATGATTCCATTTCTTACCAATCCAAAGGATCTTAAATTTGTCTCAGAAACCATATTATCTTCTTGAGAGTTCTCTGAGGCTTAGAGAATACAGAGGATGGCTTCCAGCCTTCCTATGATAGCTTCTGTATGCAGAGTCCTAACATTAAGGCATATTCCTGCATCTAGGCCAGATATTGCTGACTCTAGGTGAGGAGACCCCAGGGTTGGAAGCATTCTCATTATATCTGCACCTGGACTAACTTATAATGTTGTTACTTATTGTCAGAGGCCAAGATAACTGAGACATTTCCTATAGTCACTTGAAATATCACTTGTCACTTCCTGCTAAGAGGTTTATAATTCACTAGAAAGACCCAGAGAATTAAAAATTATTATGCTTAGAGCTATGGTTTATTATAATGAAAGGATACAGATTAAATTAGCCAAGGCAAAAGGCACATAAGGCTGAGTCTAGAGGTAACCATGTGCAAGCTTCCAGTGGTCTTCTCCCAGTGGTACCATATTGACAGTGCTTAATTCTCCTAGCAGTGATCTGTAATAACACACAATAAATATTTCCAGTCAGGAAACCTGGATATCAAGCCCTAATATGCAGGATTTTTATTGAAGGTAAAGCACATAGGCATGGAGTTCATGTGATTGATCATATTATTGGTATAAACTATCTGACATGGCTGAAGACCTCTGATGAAAACACACACACACACACACACACTCACCCTTAGCAGAAAAAGATATTCCAAGGACCTATAGGAGATGTCTCAGTATCCAGTCAAGAACCAGACCTTTCTCTGGAATGTGTAAATTTTGGATAGCTGAAGCTTAATGAGTACTAAAACAAGTCAGTTGGAGTCTGGTCTGACTTCCCGGAACAGATTAGTGAGTAAAATAATGATAAGATGCTTTCAGATAAACCATCTCCATTAAGTACCAGAGAGGATGTGACCACTGCTGTGTGACAACTGTATTTCAAAAAGTTTAATTTGCCTGAGGTCATCATATGTGTGGGTAGAGTCAAGATTCCTTAACATTAAAAATTTACCTATTTAGGGATTGGGGAGATGATTCAGTGGGATAAGTGCTTCCCTGGCAAGCGCAAGGGTCTTTGTTCAGTCCCCCGTTCCACCAAAAAAAATTACCTATGTAAAACTAAATTCAAGGCTGGGGAGATAGCTCAGCAGCATAAGCATTTGCCTGGCAAGTGTAAGGTCCTGAGTTTGATCCTCAGTACCAAAAATAAAATTAAAATAAAAGTAGAAATAGAAAATAGAAAACAAATGTGGACATAAGTTTAAGATTAGTGATTGCTAGTAATGAAAGTGAGGATAGGGGTGGAAAGGAAATAGGAATGACTATAGAAGAGCAGCGTGATGGAAAAGACCTCTAGTTTGACTGCAACAATGGCAACATCCTCCTTGGTATAATGAACTATAGATTTATAAGATGTCATGGAGGTAAACTGGGTCAGGAGTATAAATGTCTGCATAATTTCTTATAACTTCATATAAATCTAAAGTAATCTCAATAAAACATGATGGGTTGAAAGTGTATAGTTGTTTTGACTGAAGAACTATTTGCTTTTGTTATTGAAGATACTTATCACATGTTTTCCAGTCACTGTACTTTAGATACTATATGGTGAAATTGATACTATAGACCAGTGCCTGTAAAAAACTATGTTGTGGTTTTGATGAACTGCTTTATTTTTCATACTTTTTGGGTTTCTTTTAATTAACTATGTGGCTGCCACATCATTATTTTTGAAGTGCTTGTGACATATGAATTTAAGTATACTCTAAAAAGTTCCAAGCATGCTTCTTTTAAAGGGAATAGAATTGAGTTTCTTTAGGAATCTAATTCATGAATTTTTGTGGATTTTTCCAGGTACCTGCAATCATTAGTTCAGAACGTGTCATTAATTCAGCGCTCTATGAGATTTGGTATTGAATATTCAGCCAAGGAAGAACAACTTAACTTCTGGTTAGATATAATTGTTGAAGCAACAACTGAAGTTACTAATGAACTGAGATTTCCAGTAAGATATGCTAACTCTCAATCTCTCTCTCCCTCTCTCCCTTTCTCCCTCTCCCTTTTATTTTTCTCTCTTTCCATTCTTTCCTCCTCCTTCCCTCCCTCCTTTCCTTTCTTTTCATTTCTTTCATACTGGGAAAGGAAAGCAGGCCCTGTGTGTTCTAGGGAAGCACCTTACCACTGCAATACATCCTTAGCCCTTAATTAATTTCATTAAGATAGGCAAAGGAAAATTAGAATTTGTGTTATCTAAGGATTGCATACTCTGAAAAGGAGATAAACATAACTTTCTAAACTTCTATTTTATTAGTATATTTTTACAGTACATGAAGGTTACATTTATCTTAGGGAGCAGGTACATGTACATGATACGTCTTGATTATTCTTTATTCCACTTTAATTTCATCTCCCTACCTCCATCTTTAGATCCTCTTTCCCCATTTTCATTATTATTTTTATTAATTTATGTTTAGAACATATGTTTATATTCATTGTGGGTATTTGCTACATGTACATGATACATCTTACATCTTTTTACATCTCCTTCCCTTCCCTCTTTTCCCTCCTTGGCTTGGTAGACCCCTTCACATTTGGAAAAGATCCATCTCCCTGTTTTCCCTTATCAGTCTTTTATTTTGCTCTTTACTTGAAATTCAAATTACTCAAATGATAGAAACTATATAAAGTATTTAAGCTTCCCTGTCTCATTTATTTCATTTAATATTTTATTTTTCATGTATATCCATTATCCTACAATGTCTCAAATGTATTCTTTATATTTGAGTGCAGTACTGTATTATGTATAGTTACCCTATTTTCTTTATTCTTCTGATTATGAACATACAGCCTTTTTCCAGGATTTAGCTGTTATGAAATATGCTGCAATAAACATTTACCTATTTATATGCTATAGATTTCTTAGAAACATACCTAGAGAAAAAAATAGCTGGGTTAAGTGAAATTTCTAGTTTTAGTTCATTGACAAATCGCCATATTAATTTCTATAATGCTTATTCTAATGTTTTTTCACTGCAGCCATAACATTTGTTACTACTTAACTTCTTGATGGCTGCCATGTTTTTTGGCAGAAGGCAAAACCTTAGTATTGTTTTCCTTTGCAATTCTTTAATGGCCAGAGATGTTGAACATATTTTCATGTTTGTTGGCTATTTTTATTTCTTCTGAAAAGAATATGTTCATTTCACTTGCCCAGTTTTTGATTAGGTCTTTTATTTTAGGTGGTGGCAGTATTTTTGAGGTTTTTTTTTTTTTTTTTTTTGGAACCGGGGATTGAACTCAGGCCCTTGCACTTACCAGGAAAGCACTTACTCCACTGAGACATCTCCCCGTGAATTCTTTATATATTCTAAATATTAGTTTTCTCAGGAGTATCTACAAAAATCTTTTCTCTATTCTATAGATTGTATCTTTGTTCTTTTGATGATTTGCTTTGCAACTTTTAATTTTTGATATAATTTATTTTTTTCTTCTCACTGTGCAATTGAAGTTCCCATGTTTTCTTCTTGCCGTGCCATGTGAAAAATTCCATGCCTATATCTATAACTTCAAGAGTTTTACCTATTTTATTTTCCAGTAGGTCATTTCTGTTTTAGTGTTTAGATCTTTTTTTAAAATAATTTCACTGAGAAACAAATAACAATGAGGCAGGTTTAAAACTGATTAATAGGACAGTTACAATAATTAATATATTACATATTGTTGTCTTTGTAGTGGTTATTCATAATACAAGATTCAGGCATGATATCCTGTCCACAAACACTATTACAACAAATCTTTCTATTCATTGAATTAAGAGAAAGTAGCTATATATCTGTACTATTTTGAATATATAGATACAGAATGGTCCTTCATTTCTATCCCCATTTTTGTTTAGTTTTGTCAGAGAAGGATATTCCATTGTCATTTAAATATTATAGGTACATTAGTATAGGTACATGAATTCAGCAAAATATTCCAATATAGTCCAATAATCCACATTAGTAGTGGGTTATATGTAGGACTGGCAATGTCAGAAGTTGTTGACTTCAGCCTTTTACAGCTCAGCATATTAATATGGTTTTACTTTTCATAGCTCATTTTTATACTTTTCTGCTGCATGGTTAAAACCAAGATAATGCAAGACCTATATAAGAAGAAATGTAACTTTTGTATTTGACAACATCAGTCAAATCCCCTCAGGATTTATCCTGAAATCCTGTATCACAGTGTGTAGATCCTTTGTCAGTGCTGGTGATGTGGATGAGTCATGGCCATTGCTTGGTCAATTTATTCTCTGTGAATGCCTGACAGAAAGTTTTCTCTTCATGTGGCTCTCCTTAGGCACACTCTACATCATCAGTCACTTTCCTCTGTGGACTCATAATCTCCTTGATCAGAAAATGTGGGCCACAACTGAGTTATATGTTACAGTATAGGTTCTTCTATGTTCTGAGTCCTCACTGACCTTGAAAGGCTAGGGCCAAACTGTTGGCAGTCCTTGCAGCCCTTCTTTTTCTCTAATTTTTGATCTGCAAACTTAAGTTGTTAACTCTTCAGAATAGAAGCTTATTATTATTACCTTACAACTTAGGCAGTTGAGCTTAACCTCACTATCTGTCTGAATATCAAACATCTTAGAGATAACATGGAACAGGTATTTTCTATCAAGTATTGATGTTAAACTTTAAATCCCTACAGAATGTGAAGAAAAAAATTAAAAATTAAATATTTTAAAAGTAGGAATAAACAATTACACGTTTTTACACAGAAATTTAGAAATCTAACTATCCATTGTAGCAGGACAGTCCTAGTACTTTTTTTGTCTCTTACTTTCATTTATTGCCTCTTTTCAAACATTTACTTGAGAGATAGTATGGCAGTAATTGGTATGACATGACAAGCAGTACATATTTAGAAGACCAGAATGATAGGCATTCCAAGAATGACCCTACCATTACACATTACCATCTTCAGGGCAGTTGCTTAGTTCACTGGTATCAGCATATCTAGTTAGACAGGGTGAGAATCCTACCACTTAACTGATAGTTTCAAAAACCTGCTGATGTTTCTCAGGATCATTGCCTTAACCATCTTGTGCATATAAATGTATGGCTTTGCCCCTGACATGTTTCCTAGCTTTTTCCTTGTCCTCTCTTCGTTGTCTAATCCTTAAGTTCTCGCTTTTCTTTTAATTGTGTTATACCTTTCTATTGGTATTTCTTCTTTTGAGTTCTTGCACTAGGGAAACTATATGATATTTACACATGTGGGTCTGGTTTATTTCACTTACGAGTATATCTTTAAGTGGCATCCACTTAAATATGAAGGCTTCATGTTTATTATTCTTCATAGCTGAGTAATATTCCATTGTACCACATCTTTTTCATCCAGTCCTCAGGTGACAGGCATGTTGGTTGTTTCTAAGACTTGGATATCATAAATTGTGCTGCTATAAACACAGGGACACATATATCACTATGGTATGAAGTTTTCAGTTCCTCTAGGAAAATTCCCAGTAGGGAGATAGCTGGTTTGAATGGGATTTCAAGTCCTACTTTTGTGAGGAGTCTCCACACTGATCTGCACAATGGTTGTACCAGTATGCATTCCCACCAGCAGTGGAGAAGGGTTCCCTTTTCCCCATATCCTCTCTAACATTTGTTGTTGGTTGATTTCTTTATGATAGCCATTCTTTCTGTTGTGAGATGGTATCTCAGTGTTGTTTTAATTAGCATTTCATGGATGGCTAGTGATGTGGAACATTTTTCATATATTTTGCTTCTTTAATTTCGTCCTCTGAGAAGTGTGTGTTCATATCGGATGCCCATTTCTGGATTGGGTCTTTAAATTTTGGGGCCCTAATGTTTTTCAGTTCTTTATAATAGTGTTTAGATCTTTGATCCACTTTTGTTATTGTTTAGTACACACTGAGAGATAATGGGTCCAGATTTAACCTTCTGCATATAGTTTTTTCAGCACCATTTTGCTGTATATGTCATCTCTCCTCCAAAGATCAAGTAGCTGTATGTATATGGGGAAGTTTCTGCATCCTCCATTCTATTCCATAGATCCTTGTGTCTGTTTTTGTGCCAATATAATGTCCTCCACCCTGTTTTTAATCCCTGTAGCTCTGTGGAATGACTTGAACTCAGGTGTTGTAATGATTTCTACTTTTCGATTGTTGCCCAGGATTGCTTTTGATAATCTAAATCACTTCTGATACCATAAAAATTTTAGGATTGTTTTCTCTAGTTCTGTGAGGAATGCTACTAGTATTTTGATTGTGACTGTGTTAAGTCTATATGTTAGTTTTGGGTGACAATATTCTATCTACCCAGGAACAAGGACATCTTTCCATTTTCTGATATTCTCTTCAACCTCGTTTTTCAGAGTATTATAGTATTCATCATAGAAGTCTTTCACTTCCTTGGTTAGGTTAATTCCTCACTATTTAATTTTTCTTAATGCTGTTTTGAATGTTATCATTTCCCAAATTTATTTCTCAGTGAGATTGGCTGTTTTTTTTTTTTTTTTTTTAATTTGTTCTTTGTCTGGTTTGGGGATCAGAATGATGCTGACTTCCAGAAATGAGTTTAGAAGAACTTCTTCTCTTTCAATTTTATTGAAAAGATTGAGAAGTACTAGTGATATCACACACTTTTTGTAGAATTCACCAGTGAATTCATCAAGTCCTGTGCTTTTCTTACTTGGTTGGTTTATTTTTGCCTCCATTTCATTGCTTGTTATTGGATCGCTCTAAATGTTTATACTGCTTGGTTTAGTTTTGGTAATTCATGAATCTAGGGATCTGTCCATTTATTTAATATGTTATAATTTTTCATTGTAGTTACTATTTTCTTGATCTCAGTGGTATCAATTGTGATATAGCGTTTTTATTTTTAATTGCATTGGTAGGAATCTTTTCTTTTTTTTTGGTAAGTTTGGCTGAGTTTATTAAAGAACCAGCTCTTTAATTCTTTGATTCTCTGAATTGTTTTTGTCATTGTTTTAGTTTCATTAATTTCAATTGATCTTTTTGGTTTCCTCCTAAATTCAGATTTGTCTGGGATTATTGTTATTCTTTGATTATATAGGCTATCTTTAGGTTACATATTTCAGCTCACTCTTTTTTTCTAATGTGAGCATTGATACTAATAATCTTTTCTCTTAGGATTAATCTCATTGGGTCCCATGGGTTCTGGTGTGTTGTATTGGCATTGTTTGATTCCAGAAATTGTTTAATTTCTTCTTTGATTTTTTTTCTGTGATCCACTGGGTATTCAGGAGTGTTTTTTTTTTTTTTTTTTTTTTTTTTTTTTTTTTTTTTTTTTTTTTTTTTTTTTTTTTTTTTTTTTTCTGGGACCAGGGATTGAACTAGACACTTGTGCTTGTCAGGCAAGCACTTATTCTACTGAGCCATCTCCCCGGCCCCTCAGGAGTATATTTTGAGTTTCCAGGTGTTTCTAAATTTTCTATGGTTTCTTCCATGATATATTTCTAGTTTCAACATACATTGGCCTAAATATGAAGTGATTTTGTTTTTTATATTTAATCAGGCTGTGTGGATGAGTATATAATCTATTTTGGAGAAAGTTGCTTGTGCTGCTGAGAAAAATGTGTATTCTGTTGTAGGATGATACACTTTAGGTATGAGTACATGAGTCTTTAGGGGTACATCTAGACACAAAACATAATACCTGTTATGCTTGTTAGTCTTTATTTTATTTTTATGTCCAACAGTATTCACTTTGCTTGATGAATTCATTCTATTTGCATTCTTGGCTTTGTTGGTTTCATCATTTCTGTCTGGGATATTAGTATTTCCTGGAGTTCTTATTTGGTGCTCATAGATCTCTGTTTGTCTTGCTGTACTCAATTGCTAGAGTAATGTTTGACATAGTTGGTCTTTCATGAGTATTGGTTGATATGTCTTCCCACTTTCTCACTGGGTGGAATCACCTGTTTTAGATTTCTGTGTTAAAAAATTTTTTTCTTATTTTAGGTTCTGGTGATAGAAGCAATTGATACCTACCAGCCTTCTTATGTGTGTATCAACAATGAAGCTGAGGAGAGAACAATATCTTTATGGCATATCTCACCCATAGAAATGGTAAGGAAAAAATTGTAATTAAGTATTTTTCTTCCAGATTTAATCAAAGATTTTATTTTCCAAGGGGAGAGTCTATGTGGCGGTATTGGACTGAATAGGCATATATGCAAAATTTTCAAATTATGGGACTGTATGAGAAGCTGTTCTCACAAAACAGTTACTATTTTCATTTGTGTTTATACATACAATCAGAGGAGGCTTTTGTGCGTTTTTATATATAATCAGTACAAATATTAAAAAACAGGGTTTGCTTTGTTTTTAAGCTAAACAATAAGGAACTAAGATACATGGAGAAAGTACCCCCATACTTTTCAAAACTTGTCCCTGTTCTTATCCCTGCTATTTGGTGGATATGCCTGTATCCTTTCTCTAAAAGCACTTACACACATATAATGTATATGTATCATAGACATTTTATACACATACACATTTTATTACAGTGTGACTGTAAGTTATATAATTGTTTTGAAACTTATTACTTTTAATTCATCCATACATCATGAACTGTTTTCCATATAGTACACACTGACATACCTGATTTATTAAATATCATAATTCCTGTCATATAATGTATTTCCTGGTATAGATGAACTATATTTCACCTCTTTCTTACTGATGCATATTTCAGTCCATTTTTCACTCTTGCCAATGGTAAGCCAGTTTTCATCCTGGTGGCTCCATCCTACCATGTTTATAGAAGCACTTATGAGCAGAGATTCCTTGAAATGGATTTGCTAGACTTAAGGGTACTTGTGCTTAAATTTCTAATAGTTACTATCACATTTTTCCTTTTTAAAAAGTTACTGTCAAATTCAAACCACTCCAGTCTGCCCTTGTATAAGGAATACAGGAGAGGAGAGGTTGTAATTGCCCATTAGATTGCAGAAATGCTGAAGAAGATCTAAAGTTTTACAGTGATAGTGATAAAGTACTTAATCAGTTTTTAAAATAAATTTTGCTATTGGACTAGGAAGATAATGGCTTTTGGTGGTCTAAGCACCTGCTTGGCAAGCACAAGGACCTGGGTTTGATCCCCAGTACCACATGCGATGTTGGGCCTAGTGCACGGTGCTGGCCCTGAAAAATGGGAAGGGTGGTGCACGCCTGTAATCCTAGTACTTGGGGAGGCTGAGACAGGAAGATTACTAAAAGTTTGAGCTACATAGTGAGAATTTACATGAAATAAATAAATAAATTTTAAAAATAATTTTAAAAATTTTGCAGTAATATACATAGTGCCTTTGAAAAGCACTTTAGATAGATTTATTTGTTATGCATATGTTTCCATGGAGTTTTGCTGTTAACATGACAAAGGAAGATAATCTTTCTTACTGAAAGCAGAGTGTGAAGTTATATTGTAATCAGGTAAAAATAAATAATATCTTCAAAAATGAAATAAACAGAAGCTTAAATTCACATTAAGGACTATTTAGCAATAATCATGATATCTCAGGTGAAGGCCAGTAAGCTTGTCCAATATTAACATGTGAGCAATCTTCATATCATCAGAAATATAGTCAACAGCCATTAGTGTGAATGGACTATGATGATGTACTGGTGCTTTTCCCCTGAACTGTGTCCATTAAATATGTACAACAACAACTAAAGACAATTGAGTCAGATAGTTAGGGCAAACTGAACGGCATATGCTGCAGGGTACTAAGCAGCTTTTCTTCTGGATGGTTAACAACCTAAGTTCACAGATCAAAATTGGAGAAATAGAAGAGCCACAAGGACAGCCAACATTTTGGCCCTAGCCTTTCAAGGTCAGCGAAGACTCAGGGCATAGGAGAACCTGTACTGCAACATCATGAAACTCAGTTGTGCCCCAAATTTTCTGAACGAGGAGATTATGGGGCCACAGAGGAAAAATATTGATGATGTATAGTGTGCCTGGGGAGAGTCACATGGAGAGAAAACTTTCTCTCAGGCTCTCACAGAGAGCAAACTGGTCAAGCATTGGCCGTGGCTCATCTGCATGGATGACACAGACAAAGGATCTACAGAATAAGGTACAGGATTACAAGATAAGCCCTGAGGGGACTTCACTGACCTCATCAAAAACAAAAGCTACATCTCTTGGAATATAGGTCTTGATCTATCTTGGTCTTAACCGTCCAGCAAAAAGGTATAAAAATGAGGTATATAATGTGGGGCCATAATAATAAATAGAGCTGTAAATGGCTATGGTCAACAACTTCTTCAGATAACTCACTATTATTGTGGAATGCTGCACTGTGTTGGATTGTGTCGCTGAGTTCAGGCACCTAAACTGGTTTAATGACAATGGAGTGTCCATCTCTGATAGGTCTAGACAAAAAAAGGGGGGATACAAAGGAAGAATCATGATGTATGTATATAAACAGTAAAGTTAGGATAAATATGCTGTGTTTCTGCATAATTTTATGAGAAGCAAGATTTGCACTAATAGTGGTTGGACAAGATACTATGATGGCTGCTAGTAATATGGACAGACACTAGGGAGATAACAAATCTGTGATATAAATCAGCTGTGGAGAAATAAGATAGGTATATAGCTGCACTCTCTTCATTCACTGATTAGAGATATCTGCTATAATAATGCCTGTAAGTATAATAATATATATGCACCTTATACAACACCAAAACATTACAAAAACATTTGCAATGTATTGATTTGTTGAATCTGTCTTGTTAATTTGTCTTGAAACTGTCTCATTGCTATTTGTTCTTCAATAAAAATAATAAAAAATAAAGATAAAACTCAAGCTATAATAAAGCACATACATGGCATTCATACAGATGAATCTAAGAATGAGCTTATCTTTTAATAGTTTTTTTTAAATATATCTGTTATTGCAGTACAGATTGAGCTTCCCTAACCCAAAAATCTGAAATGCTCCAAAATCCAAAATCTTTTTCAATAGCAGTATTCGCAAGGTTTTAGATTTTGGAGCATTTCAGTTTTCAGATTTTCAGATCAGAGATGCTCAACCAGCAAATACCTCAAAAACCACATATTCCTGCCTCGGCCTCCTGGGTACTGGAATTACAGGCATGCACCACCACACTCAGAAAAACACTATAAAATCTTGAAAAACTGCAAAATCTGAAATACTTCTGACCCCAGACATTTTAGATAAGGACATTCCATCTGTATAATATGTAAATGTAATACCACATAAATCATGAATGTATAATTTGATGGAGTTTTACAAGGTGAACTCACTTCAGTAGCCAACACATGTGAAGAAAAAACAAGTTTGCAGATCTTGCTCCTACTCTGTGCAGGCCTCCAGATACCAACTCCACAGAGCACCCTGTTCTAAATTCACAATTTCCCATGCTGCATAGCAACCTTATTTACTTTGTTGTTGATGCCGCTGTCATAAAAGAAAATTTTCGAAATTTGAATCTGTAATTTCTATTTCATTGATAGAGATGGAAAATAATTCATTCTTACAAGTGGTCATAGAAAACACTAATGGTATTAAAGTGACTTTTCATACTTTTAAAACAAAATTATTTTGAGCTCATGATGTTCTACCAGTTTGATCTGGTGATATTCTACTATTTTGAGTCCTGTAATGGTTGCTGGATCTTAATAGAAATTTTTATTGGTACATATGATGTTTTACTAGATGCAAATGTTTTACTTTGTATATAGTCTGTGATAACAAATGGAAAAGAACTCTTTAAGTCACAAATATTTGTTTTCCCTGATGGATAAAATGTTTTGCACAAGTGTTCATAGTTGTTGCCTTTTCCTCTGAAATGAATCTTCATGGGTAACTTCATTTACAATTTTGAAATTCCAAAAGTTGTGAAAAACAAGATTATCCTTGAGGGAGATCTCATTTTCCTATAAAGTTGCATTTTTCTCCTAACAACAATGGGAAGAGAATACACATACACACACAGATATACAAATTCGTGCAACATCACTATAAAATGAGACTAAATCCCTAATATATTAACCAAAGATTCAAACACATTGAAAACAAGGAAACAGCATGGTAGTAAATGTTGAACAACCTACTCTGGGGTGCAAGCTGATTTTCCATGTGGGCTGATCATTGCAGTGTTTGTATATTTCCATGGAATAAATACTCTGTATGTTAATTTTCAAGCAACATGAAGTCAAATGAATTTTCTTATTTAAAGTTATTTCCTACATTTGTGATTTATAGGTGGTACAGCTGGTAGCTTTTCTGAAACTAGATTTTAGATAGTCTTCTGTGGCTAGAGGGAGGGACAGAGTTATTTTCATTTTTTAAAGTGTATCAGTACAGGTAGAAATTTTAGTTTTTTATTAGTCATGGTGGGCCAGCTGCTACAACAAACATCTGCCAAATCTTAACATCTTAATATGATAATTTGTGTATGCTTCATATTATAGCCTGTTCGGCAGGAAGCCCCACTCCATCAGTGGCTGGGGAAAAAGAAATAGGAAGTGTTGTGGAGGTTTCTATGGACAAGGCCTGCAGGTGGTGCATACCACTACTGCCCACAACCCATTGGTCAGAACTCTGTCATACAGAGCCATCTAACTTTGAAAGAGGATGGAAAAATGTAATTTAGATATGTGCTCAGGGATAAAAGGAAATGATTATTAATGAACACTCAATAGTATCTGTCACAGTTATGCTTCTCCAAACATTTTTGTGGATTATTCAGTTTAGGTGGGCTATTTGAAAATGTGTTTTAGAGTTTGGCTACAGTACTGACAAAAGGTGAGAGGCTATTCAATGTGTATCTATTAGGTGCTCAATATTTCTATCTCAAGTTATTATTTAAAATTTATATTAACTGCTCTAAACTGGATTAGAATTATTAGTGAATTTTCATATACAGTAGGAAGTGTCTCTAGTGTCCCAAGTTGTACTAGGTATATTGTTCTAACTGCTAAATAGCAGAAATTATTGATTATAAAGTGAATCTTTAAAAATGAACTCTGGAAAAACTGAGCCACTAATTTCTGTCTTTGATATCTGCAGACATGCATCAATAAATGGAATTTTGCAGCCTCTTGTGTCAGGGGAATAAGGTAAAAAGAAAATTCAACTATTACTTTAGTACAAATAATAATGATAATCTACTGCTGTTGTTGTTTTGTGATAGTTAAGATTGAACTCAGGGCTTTCACACTGAGCTGTATCTTAAGCTCTTTTTAGTATATTTTTTACTTTTGCAAAAGGGTCTCACTAAGTACACCACTATACCCAATTAAAATGATAATATTTTACATATGTTTTCATTTCTGTTTATTCATAAGATGTGATATTCCTTATTTTCCAATTTTATTTTATTTTGAAGAATGAAAACAAAAGTAAAACCAAATAGCAGAAACAGGCAACATACAGCAATACAAATGTTAATGGATTTTTAAAACAAAAATAGCTAATTTACAGTGATGGTTAAATTATCTATTTTTATCATCAAATCTGTTGCTTGGATTAATGGAAATAGTTATGCAAACTGAAAATAATTGATTATTAACACTTGCTTTCAAGAAACCTTAACTTTTTTTCTTTTTTATTGTTTTAAAGTTCATTTTATAGAGTATAATAATAACTGATATGGCATTATAAAGAGTACACATTTATTTTTTATGAGCAGAATATATTTATTGAGGGAATGAAAGCTCCTGTCCAAGAGAGGGACAGGAGATGGACCTGAGCAGGTTGTCCCCAACAGTATACATTTAGAAGACCAAGATGATAATCTTATTTTTAATGGAGCCCAAAATAGTATTTTCTATTTTTGTTTCCCTGCCCAAGGTTTATATTGTGCAGCCAGTGAGAGCTCCTTGGTTTGTTAGGACAAGAGTAATTTTTCTCATGTGTAGCAGCAGAAAGTCCCTTGTTTCAAACTTAAAGATGCAACTTTAAAAGGAGAATATTTGGAGCTGGGGAGATAGCTCAGTAGAATAAGCTAGGCAAACACAGGTTCTGAGTTCAATCCCCAATACCACAAAAAAAGAAAATTTATCTTCCTTGGGCCAGAAATGTCCAAGTTTTCAGGGCCCCCAAGAGCTGAATCCAGGAGTTATTTATAATGAATGGCATTTTGGTGGAGCCTCCTGAAAAAGCAGTGCAGCAGGGGTATTGATATAAGAGAGGAAAGAGATGGTATTCCAAGAATTGTGGTGCTTGCTTTTTGAATCAGGAATGGTGACCATTTGTGTCTTTCCCCAAGGAGAGTTAAATCTAAATACAGGTACACCTGAACTGTACTCGTCACCCTTTAAGCATGTCCAAGGGTAGGAATGGCTCTGAAATAGATGTGACTTCTAATACTGCATACTGTGTGACATTGGGAAGTTACCCAGCTACTCCAGATTCTCAGTTTCTTCTCTTTATTTTAATCAAATCAGGAGCTTAGACTAGATCTTTCTGTCCTTTCTCTGTTTCTTTTTTTTTTTTTTTTTTTTTTTTTTTTTTTTTTAACACTTCCCATTTTTTATTTTATTTATTTTTATAAGGAAAACAATATATTTGGAATTAGCCAGCTGGACTCAGCTTAGATGATCCCAATTTTTTTGGCAACATCCAATGCATCGTAATTGGGAGCCAGTTGAGCATGTGCCTTCTTCTCTCCATCAGACCTAATTGGGTATTGACCTTGGCAACATCGATGTCTTTG
>PVKA01018951.1:0-42902 GCA_004027165.1 Ctenomys sociabilis | reverse complement strand
TTTTTTTGAGACAGGGTCTCACTATGCAGTTCAGGCTGGCCTTAAGCTCACTTTGTAGCTCAGGATGGTCTCGAACTCACAACAATCCTCCTGCCTCAGCCTCCCAAGTGCTGGGATTATAGGCATGTGCCACCACACCCAGCTTACATTGTTATCTTCTTGGTGGTTATCCATACTACAAGAAGCAGACAGAATATCCTGTCCAAACACTATTAGTAAAAATCTTTTTATTCACTGAATTAAGCGAAAGTAGCTATATATCTATTCTAACTATTCTGTCTAGACCAATACAAAATGTTCCTTCCTTTGTATCCCCTTTTTTTGTTTAGTCTTGTCAGATGGGTATTCCATTGGCATCTAAATACTATAGGTGCATGAATTCAGCAAAACAACCCAACACAGTCTAGCAGTTCACAGTAGCAATGGGTTATCCACAGAAGTTGTTGACTTGGGCCTTTCACAGCTCAGCATATTAATACGGCTTTACTTTATTTATTTATTTATTTTTTTATTGGCTTTACTTTATATACCTCATTTTTATACTTTTCTGCTGGATAATTAAGACCAAGAGAAAGCGAGACCTAAATGTAACTTATATCTGATAAGGTCAGTCACGTACCCTCAGGATTTATCCTGTAACCCCATACTGCACTTTGTAGATCCTTTGTCAGTGTCAGCCTTGTGGATGAGTCATGGCCTTTGCTTGGCCAATTAGCTCTCTGTGAAAGCCCGAGAGAATATTTTCTTTCCAGGTGACTCTCTTTAGGCACACTCTGCATCACCAATCACTTTCCTCTGTGGCCCCATAATCTCCTTGATCAGAAAATTTGGGACACAACTGAATCACATGATGTTACAGTACAGGTTCTTCTATGTCCTGAGTCTTCACTGACCTTGAAAGATTAGGGCCAAAATGTTGGCTCACCTTGCAACCCTTCCTTTTCTCTAATTTTTGATCTGCAAACTTAGGTTGTTAACCCTCCAGAAGAGAAGCTTATTATTACCCTGAAACATATTATGCAGTTCACTTAGACAACTGTCTAAGTATCAGTTATCTTAGGCATAACTTGGAAGAGGTATTTTCCATCAAGTATTGATATGTTAAATTTTAAGCCCCTACTGAATATAAAAAATAATAATAATTTAAAAATATAGGAATAAACACATATTTTTACACAGAAATTTAGAAATCTAACCATATATAGCATTATAGCAGGACTGTATTATATTTTTAGGGAAGGGTCTACAGGGCATTCAGGGTCTCACAACTAGATCAGACTAGTAGTGACCTACCTGTTTGCAGCCTCCCAAGAGCTGGGTTTGTAGGTCTGTGCCACCATGCCGAGTCTCAATTGTCATCTCAGTGCATGGCAGACCCAGGGATAGAACCCTTCCCTTTTACCCTGATTGCAGGTGCTTTAATCCACTGAGCTATTTGGTCAGCCCTTATATACAGGTATTTTGTTTTGTTTTTGAGATAGGGTCTTACCATGCAGTTCAGGCTGGCCTTGAGCTCACTTTGTAGTTTAGGGTGGTCTTGGAACTCAAAGAAGTAATCCTCCTACCTCCACCTTGAGAGTGCTAGGATTATAGGTGTGTGTGACCATGCCTGGCTCAGTGTACAGTTAAGAAAGGGCTTCACTTGAAGGTGACATTTGAACAGTGTCTATCCAATAAAATTAAATGAACAAGTTACATGGATTTCTAGGGGAAAATATTTTCATTTAGCAAAAATTTAATCTTTAAACTCTGAGTTGAGAATTTTGGTACATATGGCCACATGTTCATGGGACAACATAGAGATTTCAGTAACTGTTTATTAGGAAGCCATTAAATGTTTCAAAAGAGGATTTAGATTATTATGAGTGAAGGATCATTCTCAAGGTGCTATGTTGAGTAGGTGTTACGATAGGGGTTAATTAATTAGTTCAAAAGCTTTTGCTCTGGTCCTTCTACATGGCATGATGGTAGCCTGGACCAAGGTAGTTTAAGAAAAGGACTGTGCTTAGGGGCATAGGGATAGAGTACAAGACTGGTGTGCATGAAACTATAAGTTTGATTGTTAGTACTAACAGAAAAGAAAAAAATGAGTCTCTAAACACAGTTTGATTATGAAACTGATGTTTTAATGTGGGATGTGACAGATCAAGATGATTAATGACTAAATTAAACTTTATAAAAATATTAATTCAGAGCTAGGGGTCTAACTCAGCAACCCAACACTTCACTCGAAAGTGCAGGATCATAAGTTTGATTTCCAATACCAAAAAAAAATTACTTCTGTAAATTGAGTATAGTGGCACATGCCTGTATGCCTTTCATTCTGGGTGGTGTAGTGAGAGGCATGAGATTGGAAGTTCAAACCCAGTGTGAGTAACATAAATGAGTTAGCAAGACTTTGTCTCAGAATATTAAGGGGGGGAAATATATATATATATATATATATATATATATATATATATATATATATATATTTATTTATTTATTTATAATCTCCATACATGTGCTGGGTGAGGAGTGTGGATCGGTGCAAAGGCTCGGGTTAAACCCCAAGTACCATCCCCACACACAAAATGTTTGTAAAGTAGTACACATATGAATACTATTTCACCGAGAAAATGTATAGTCAGAGGTCTCTTTAAGCCCATTCTCTGGCGATGAGTTTGAGACAAACAAAAGTTATAATTTTTCCTTCTGTAGACATATCTATGTACAAATCCCCCTTTATTTTTATTTTAAGTGACATTTAACATTCTTTTCAGTATGAATATTCTGTCATTTAGTTTAGCACATATTCATTATTGAATTTTTTATTTCAGATTCTGTGCTAGGTATTAATATAAAGAAGAAAATCTTTGTTGTCAAGAATAACCTATTTTTAAACAAGGTTAAAATACAACATAGGGCTTCAATACATTCTCTTAAAATATAGAAGCTTTGAGTTCATGAAAGATCATTTTGCCAAGCTAGGGTTCTTGGGATAAAGGTATTGTAGAAATCAGAATTTTAACATAACCTGGAGATGGCTTGCCATTAGCTCAGTTGATTAAAGCAAATGCTTGAGCAAAGTCAGGCACAGGGCACTGCAGTTTGATTTCCACCTCCACATACTGCTGGAGACCTGCCTTTAAGGCAGCCTGAGCCAGCACACAAAAAACACATAACCTAGAGTTAGTTGAAGGATAGCAGATGAGTGTAAAAAGTTTATATATGAACAGATAATTAGATATTAATAGGTTTTGCTGGATTATTGGATAGTGTGAGGTTTCACATTTCTGTGTTTAGGAGTTTCTTCCCCTTCATTTACTTTTCCTTTTCAGGTACAACTGGATTTGGAACCACTCCAGGTGGTCTCTTTGGACAACCAAATCAACAGACTTCCAGCCTCTTCAGTAAACCGTTTGGCCAGGCTACAACCACTCCAAACACTGGCTTTTCCTTTGGTAACACCAGCACCCTTGGACAGCCAAGCACTAACACCATAGTAAGGAAATGGGCTGTTAATTCCCATCCTTTTTTTTTTTTTTTTAAAGGAAAAAAATACCCAAAATTTCAAAAGCAAGATAATAAGAGGGTAACACTGTATGGATACATTGCATATTGTTATCTTTAAATCAGTTACTCAGAGTACAAGATATCAGCATTTATTTTTTAAAAAATGTCCAAACAATATTAGGAGAAATCTTTCTTTTCTCTTTTGCCCTATTCCAGTTTCTCTCTCTTTTTTTTTTTTGGAAGAACTGGGCATTGAACTCAGCTCTTGTTCTTTCCAAGGAAGCCCTTATTCCACTGAGCCATCTCCCCAGACCCCAGTTTTTCTTTTTGAATAGTTTCTTCCCATTTTACAGTGTTTTTTGTACATGTTAGATCTTATTTACTTTTTTAGCTTCACACACTAGGGAGACAGTATGATGTTTGCACATGTGCATCTTTTTATTTTACTTAGGCGTATAGTATCAAGTTGAATCTACCTATGTCTCCAGTTTATCTTTTTTGTGACTGACTAGTACTCCATTATATAAAAAGGCCACTTTTTTTTTACCTGTTCTCAGTAAATAGGCATTTAGGTTTCCAATTTCTAGCTGTTACAAATTGTGCTGCTATAAACATAGGTGCACATATATAGTGTGGTATGATGTTTTTAATTCTGGGAAGATATCCAGAAGAGGAATAGTTGGGTCAAAATGAGACCTGTAGTCTGTTGATTTCCACCATGGTTGTACCACTCTATACTCCAACCAAACAATGGAGAGTGTTTCTTTTCTTCCACAGCCCTCATACTAGACATTCTTTCAAGGTGAGATGGAATCTCCCTGTTATTTTTAGTTTGCATATCTCAAATGATCCATGATGTTGATATTTGCTGTTTATTTTTCTTCATCTGAGAAGTATATGTTTATCTCAGTTTGCCTCTCCCCTTTGTATTTAGTTCAGGGTGTGGATCTCACTGTGTAGATCAGACTGGTAGTGATCCTCCTGTTTACAGCCTCCCAAGTGCTGAGATTACAGTCACAGGCCACCATACCCAGTCTCAGGGTATTCTGGGGTCTGGGGCATGGCAGACCTGGGGATCCTCACCCCTGTGTCTGCAGATGCCCTTTTTTTTGTTTTTGTTTTTGCATAACTGTGGATTGAACTCGGGCCCTTGTGCTTGCCAGGCAAATTCTACTGAGCCATCTTCCCAACCGCCCATTTTTGCGGGGGGGGGGGGTCAGCTCAGCCCGCCCTAGGGGGAGGGGCTGGCATGGCATGTGGTGCTAGGGATCGAACCGCGGTCCCTGAGAGGCGCTTTAGACCACTGAGCTATCTTGCCAGCCCCAGCCCCCATTTTTGGATTGAGTTTTTAAATTTAAAGTTGGGAGGTCTGGTATTTTTGAGTTTTTTTATGTTCTCAATAGTAATCCTTTGAGAACAAGTAGCAAACATTTTTTCCTATATTGTGGGTTGTCTCTTCAGTTTGTTGGTGGTTTCTCTTGCTGTGCTTTTTAAAAGCTTTTTAAAAGGGCTGGTGAGATAGTTCTGTGGACTAAGCACTTGCTTAGGCAAGTACAGGGACCAGACACCTGCTAGCCCTGCCCCCAGGCATGCTGAGGCACCTATGGCGACCAGATATGGTGGTGCATGCCTCCCAGTGCTGAGGAGGCTGAAAACAGGAGGATCACTACATGTCCAAGCTGGGTAGTGAGGCCCTGTACCAAGTACATTAAGATGAGATTTAAATTATTTTTTGATACTTCCTTTGCAATCAGAGATTTATTCATAAAGTCTTTGCCTACACCAGTGTCTTCAAGAATTTTACCTATGTTCTCTTCTAGCAGATTTAATGTTTCTGTTTTAATATTTTGATATTTGATCCATTTTAAACTTACTCTAGTGATCAGTGAAAGATCGAAGCCCAATTTTAATCTTTGGCATATGCAGAGCCAATTTTTTCAGCACCATTTATTAAATAGGCTAGTTTTCTTCCAGTGTATGTTTCACCCCTTTGACAAAGATAAAGTGACTTGAGTTTACCTGGATTTTTCTTCATCTTCTAATGTAATTGGTTTCACTGGTGATTGGGTGTCTGGGTTGTCTGTCTGTCTGGTACTCTCTTTTTTTTTTTTTTTTTTTTTTTTGGTGGGGGATGGGAAGTGAGGCAATACCATGCTGTGTTTATCACATTAGGTTTATAGTATAATTTCAATTTGGGGATTGTTATGCCCCCGCCTTACCTTTGTTGCCCATATTATTGTCTTTGCTATTCTAGGTCTTTTCTGATCCCATGTTAATTCTGGAATTGTTTTCTCTAATTCTATAAGATGTGCTGTTGGAATTTTGATCAGAATTACATTAAATTGAGACGGCTTGGTGGCGCACACCTGTAATCCCAGTACTTGGGAGGCTGAAAACATGAGGATCACTAACAGTCTGATCTATGTAATGAGACTCTGTAGACCCTGTACTACATAAAGAAAAAAAAAAAAAACATTAAATCTGTCAAACAGTTTTGGAATGTGGCCATTCTCATTATATTGGTTCTTCCTATCCAAGAGCAAGGGCTCTTTCTATTTTATGAAATCTTCAGTCTCCTTTTTTAGAGTATTCTAGTTTTCATTGTAGAGGTCTTTTTACTTTTTTCATTAGATTGATTCCTGGTTTGTTTGGGGTTTTTTTGGATGCTATTGTGAAGGATATTGTTTCTCTTAATTTCTCTTTCAGTGAGTTTGTTATTCCTGTACAGGAAGGCTATTGATTTGAGTGTGTGTTGGGGAATACTTGGGACCTTGTGCTTGTTGGGCCGGCAATTATGATGCTGAGCTCTGTTCCTTGCCTAGGCTTTTGATTTTTGAGTATTGACTTTGTATCCAGCTATACTACTAAACTTGGCTATCATAGCTAGAAGTCTTTTGGTGGAGTTTTTGGGGTCTGCTATGTCAGGTATCATGTTATCAGTAAATAATGATAATTTAACTTCTTCTTTTCCTATTATTGTTTGTCTTATCTAATTACTTTGGCTAATGTTTTTAGGACTATGTGAATGTTTCGCCCTTTTGACAAAGATAAAGTGACTGAGTATACCTGGATTTTTCTTCATCTTCTAATGTAATTGGTTTCACTGGTGATTGGGTATCTGGGTTGTCTGTGTTGCTACATAGCTTCAGTTTAGTGATCCTTCTGCCTCAGCCTCACCAGTGCTGAATTACAGGTGTGTGCCACCACACCCAATTTCAGGGCAGCATTGCCGGCATGACAGGCAGTACTGCAGATTGAACCCTGGTCTTTGTACTTGCCTGACAGATACTTAGACCACCAAGCTATTTCTCCAGCCCTGTAACTGTTTTTATTAATCTTAGACTCTTTAAGGGTATCTTTTAATCTAAATTATCTCTTGCAGGGTTTATTTGGAGTTACTCAAGCCTCACAGCCTGGAAGTCTTTTTGGGACAGCTACAAACACCAGCACTGGGACAGCATTTGGAACAGGAACAGGTCTCTTTGGGCAGCCCAGTACTGGGTTTGGTGCAGTTGGTTCGGTAGGTGTTTACAAGGTATTAAGAAATCTGATAAAGGAGTTTATAAGACAAATATCACTGTCTTACAAGTATTTTGAAGGTATATTTTTTAAAAAAAAAAAAAAGTGTATTGTTTGATTTCACATTAAGAGGAAATTAAAGATACAAAATGAATGTACAGATTAATTTTAGTTATATTTATTCCTCTTTTTTCTTGGTGACAAACTGTGTAGCTCAGACTGGCCTTTAATTCAAAGTACATAATGATCCTGCTGCCTTAGCCTCCTATGTTTTAAGATTACAAACATGTACCACCACACATGACCCAGTCATTTTATTTTCAATTATAAATTCTCTTTGTCTTTGTCTTAGTGACTGCTTACAATTGACTTTATTGTTTTGTTTTGAGACAGTATCATTGTGTAATTCATACTGGCCTTTGGACTTAGCCAAGGTTGACCTTGAACTCAAAAATAATCTTGTTTCAGATTCTGAAGTGCTAGGAGTACAGGCAGGTGCCACCATACCTGGTTTTGCAGTTTACTTCTGTAGCACAGTATAATCTCTACTTTTAAGGGTTTTTTTAGTTTTAAAATTATGGTTGGATTGATTCATACTGGGGATTTAACCCAGTATCTTTATAGTATGTAGTATTCCCAGCCCTTTGGTTTTGTTTTGTTTTTGAGACAGGGCCTATTAGTTGATAAATTGCCTGGAATGGACTCAAACTTGTTATCCTCCTCGCTCAACTTCCCTGAGTGTCAGGATCATAGTCATACACCACCACGGTTGGTCTTAAATAATTAATTTTAACTGCTAACTAGCATTATATTTTTATTGTATCATGAAGCCTTTATGTATTCATTGTAAAATTTAGTTTTTTAAATTTCTAAGTCTTAATTGAGATACTTTTAAGTGATCTTTAAGTTAGATAATTTTTACCTCTCATCAATGTTTTGGGTAATCAATTGGTATGGCATTTGAAATTCAAGTTTTAAAAATTTTGAGACGGGTCTTGCCAAGTTACCAAGGTTGAGCTCAGACTTATAAGCCTCTTACCTACCTCCGCCTTAAATTAAATGTTTTTCATGTTGATCAAATTACCAGGGAACTGGACATGGTGGTACACCCCTGTAATCCCAGCACTAAGGTGGTTGAGACAGGAAGATCTCTGAGTTACTGGCCTGGGGACTACAAATGAGCACAAGGCTAGCCCAAATTGCCTAGCCAGACCCTGTCTTTTAAAAAAATATATATATTGCTAGAATTTTGGGAGTTCTTATGGTTCTTGTGTAGCTAGGGTTTTAATTATTTTCTTTGTTAAGTCGTTAAGGTTAAAAATTATTAATTAAGAATGCACTTTACCTGAAAAAGATGCTGAATTCTATGTTACTATTAAGATAATTGATTTATGAGAAGTTCTGTGAAACAGTCTATTACTATTCATGAGAAGCTTTAAACTTTTGGCTATTATGGGTATTTAAATGAAAGAAAGTGGATTAAAGTTCCTGCAAGCAGGCGCAGGGGCCAGGGTTTGATCCCCAGGCCTGCTGTGCCAGGCCTGACCCCAGGTCACGATGAGACAGCAATTGATATTGGGCGTGGTAGCATGTGCCTATAATCCCAGGTCTTGGGAAACTGTAAACAGGTGGATCACTAGAGTCTGATCTAGTAATGAGACCTGAACATCCTGTAGACCCTTCCCTAAAATACAAAGAAAAGAAAAGAAATCCCCCAAAGTATGATCCTGTTTTCATGGAGATTGGAATGTTTTTTATTAGTGTCAATTGAGCATATTATTCAAAGAAACTGAGTACATTGCGTTCTGAAAGCTCATATGAGCTGGGTGCGGTGGTGCACATGTGTAATCCCAGCACTTGGGAAATTGAGACAGGAGGATAATTGCAAGTTCCAGACCAGCCTAGGCTACAAAGTGAGCTTAAGGCCAGCCTAAACTGCATAGGGAGACCTTGTCTTAAAGACCCCCTACCACTACAAAATAAAAAAGCTCTAATAGCACTATTAGAAGCTTTACTGATATGTAATTTACATACTATTAATTTCAGCTCTTTAAAATATACCATTCAGTTTTGCTTTTTTGTTTGTTTTTGGTTTGGAGTGAGGTTTTTTTGTTTTTTTGTTTTTTTTTAATTTTAGTTTTAGATACTTCAGTCTCACTACACATGTCAGACTCTTATGATCCTCCTGTCTCAGCCTCCACAGCCCTGAGATTACAGGTGTATGCCACCACTCCCAGTTTCGGGGCAGGCATGGCATGTGGTACAGAGGAAAAAAAGACCTTGTTCGTGCCAGGCAGGTACTTAGACCAGCCAGCTATTTGTTTTTTGAGACAGGGTCTCAGTTTATAGTTCAGACTGACCTTGACACTCAGTGTGAGCCCAGGCTGCCATGGAACTCATAATCCTCCTGCCTTGGCCTCCCAAGTGCTAAGTATGCACCACCACTCCAGGTATATATATATATATATATATAAAGTATATTTACTGTTTACACATATTATTACATTCAGTTTTTTGTGTGTGTGTTTTTTTTTGTCAGAACCAGGGATTGAACTCAGGCCCTTGCACTTGCTAGGGAAGCGTTTATTCTACTGAGCCATCTCCCCAGTCTCAGTGAATTTGTATTTTAAGATAGGATTTTGTTACGTCATTTGGTTTCCCAGAATGGACTCAAACTTGTAATCTTGCCAGAATGATGAGATTACAGGCTTGTGTGCTATGCCTGGCTAGCATGTTTCCAAGTTTCATTATGTTGGAGCATGTTAATTGATTGTCTAGGCCATTTAAATATCGGACACATTTCTCTTGTTTTTTTGTATTTAGGATAAGGTGTACAGGGTCTCACTTCTTAGATCAGACTTTTAGTGATCCTCCTATTTTACAGCTTCCCAAGTGCTGGAATTACAGGTGTTCGCCACCTCACCTAGTCTCTCAAGTGCTCCAGGGCTTGGCAGGCTGGGAATTGAATCCCAGCCCCCTGCGTCTAGTCACTTTAGTCCGCTAAGCAATTTGGCTGACCCTGACACATTTTTTTTAACAGGCCAAAAAAAAAAAAAAAATGGATCATCTCTGTCTTACTGAATAATCTTAAGTTTGTTGAGTTTCTCTTGGTTTGGTCTTGTGTTTGCTTGGTTTTGGGGGTTATGTACCCAGAATTGAACTCTGGGCCTTATGCTTGTCAGCCACTAAGCTATCCCTGGCCCTTAGGTTTTAACAGTAACTTTTCAGGTTAGGAGCATTTTGTGTTTAGAATCTTACTGAGATTTTTTTTGGGGGGGAGGGGGATCCTTTAATCATTTAACTTTTTAATAAAAATCATATCATCTTTTCTCCATCTTATATCTTTTTCTCTATTCATTATACCCACAGTAACCTTTATTTACTATTTGGTATTTATCTTTATTTTTTTTTCACTTCCCTGTGTTTTGTTCTTTTCAGACCCTGTTTGGCAATAACAAGCTTACTACGTTTGGAACCAGCACAACCAGTGCTCCTTCATTTGGTACAACCAGTGGCGGGCTCTTTGGTAACAAACCAACCCTGACTTTAGGAACCAATACAAACACTTCCAATTTTGGTACATATAAAAAGCAGGTTTGGCTCTCTTAAAAGTTACACTGACTATACCACACATCCTCCTCCTGATTCATATGATTGAGAATATTAAAAAATTCTCAGGTAAGCTGTGGCTTGATATGAGCAATCAGAGGAAAGTGTTTTTTAAAGTCATGGACTTGAGATATTTAATAGAGATGTAAATTAGCTTATTTAATTTTTATTTTTTTAAGTAGCTGAGGAATCATAAGAGAAGCACATTTGATTGAAGTAACACATTCTGCTATGCCAGGTTTCAAACATGGAAATGCAGCATATTGATGATTGTTTTGGAAGGTAGAAACCTTTCTGTTTGGGTTTTGGTTTTTGGTACCAGGGACTGAACTCAAGACCCTGTGCTTGCTAGGCAGGCTCTTGAAACCTTTCTTTTGGGGTTGGGGAGGGATGGAACCGGGGATTGAACTCAGGCCCTTGCACTTGCCATGGAAGTGCTTATTCTACTGAGCCATCCCCCCAACCCCAAAACCTTTCAGATTTGTGAGGTTCTTAAGTAGTTATCTAGTGTTAAGAATTTTTATTTTTGAATTTATGTTCTTTGCAAAACATTCAGAAAGTATAGAAAGATTGAACAATACTTAAAGAACAAAAAATGCTGAACTTCTCTTCAGAAATGTAGTGGAAAAATTGAAATCAATTTGATGAAAATAGCACTTTATTTGTTTATTTTTATATTTCTTTTTTGTATTTTAGAGAAGGGTCTGTGGGTTGTTAAGGGTCTCACTACTAGATCAGACTTACAGAGATTCTTCTGATTATAGCTTCCTAAGAGCTGGGATTAGGGGGGTGCACCATCATGCCCAGTCTCAGGGATTGAACACCACACACACACACACACACTCTCTCTCTCTCTCTCTCTCTCTCTCTCTCTCTCTCTCTCTCTCTCTCTCTCTCTCTCTCAGGGATCGAATACCACACACACACACACGCACACACGCATGCACTGCACCGCCCCACCCCATACCACCCCCCACACAGTAGACATTTTAATACATTGAGCTATTTGGCCAGCCCAAAAGTTTTTTTTTTTTCCTCACATTTTGTAGAAGTGTTTCAGTCTCTAATTTCAATTTTATTTGTATTTCTTTGAATAATCATTATACTTCTTTCCCTAAAAGCTTTGTAGTTTTTTATTTTCTTTCTTTCTTTCTTTTCTTCCCTGAGACCGTGTCTTGCTATATTGCCCAGGTTGGCCTTGAACTCATGGGCTCGGGCAGTATTTCCTTGTGAGTAGCTGGAACTATAGGTCTATACTACCAAACCTAGCTAATCATATGGAAATTTAATGCATATACTGTCTGTATGTTCTGTAGCCATTTGGTGGGCCATAATAGAAATGACTGTCATCTGTGATTTTTTTTTTTTTTTAACCAACTTCCTTTCCATTTTGGAAATATATGTGTTAAAAGCTTTATTTGTAGAGCACTTCTTATTAAAGATTAAATACATCTTAACAGGGTGTTTCTGTAGACTATACATCATAAAATAGGATGTACATTAAAGATGCTTGATCCCATTCCATTTTTTGCATATTTCTGATTGGTAGATTTTTGTTCTGCGAATATATTCATATATTTACTTTTTTGAAAATGAAAGTTGAGAACTTTAAATGACTTGTCCCACTAACTTGCTTGGTAGATTTGGATTAACCTTTAATTTTAATTTGTAAAATTATTTTGAAAGAGTCAAACTTGACAGAATCAGAGGAAATATGTGGTATTAAACAGTGTAAGTTGGGATTTATTTCCCTCTGTGGGTTGGAGGTAGTTCATCAGTATTTTGCTTTCTGTTCTTCTGAGGCTTTAAGATTCTTTCAGGTAAAATATTAATTCAAAAAGAAAAAAGCCTGTCTCTTAACTATGTTTTCTACTTTTTTCCTTTTTCTTTGAGGCAGGGTCTCATTTTGTAGTTCAGACTATTCTTGAGGGTCACTGTTTAGCTGAGGCTGGCCTCATTCATGACACTCTTTTTCTGCCTCAACTTTCTGAATGGTGGGATTAACAGTGCCCGTCCTTCTGTTTTTTGGGGGGATTGTTTGTTTTCTTCAAAAAAATTTAATTGTGCTTATATAAGGCATCCCTCCATTCTTATGGTTGTAGGCATTAGCACAATTCAAGAAAGAATTAACAAGAATATGAATCAGGTGTGTTGAGATTAGTCACATTCCTTGCTTGAATTTTAAAATCAAATGAAATGAACTTATTTCAGACTTTCTGTAGTTTTCAATTTTTTTTACCCCCTTGTGTTTTTGGTTTTGTTTCTGTTTTTGTTTTTTTTCAGAATTGAATTCAGGATCTCATGTTTGCTGGCAAGTGCTGTGCCACTGAGTTATATACCTCTGATCCCAAGCTTTTTCATAGATAACTAACTGAAATGTCAGTGCAAAGTATTATTCTTAGTTAATGATAGATACTATTACCTATTCTAAAATAATCTTTTGATCTGGGGAAATAGCTCAGGAGATAACTTAGCTATATTAGCACCTATCAGGCAAGTAAAAGGTCTCAAGTTTGATCCCCAGTACCAAAATAATAATCTTTTTGATTTCTTTATTTTCTTCTTACTAATTTCATTCTGTGAAAACTTTCTTAAATGATTTTTAAGAAATTTTTTTAAATATATATTTGGTTGTTGCAGGATCTCTTTACACAGCTTGGGCTCGTGGTGATTCTCCTGCTTTCAGCTTCTCCAGTTCTAGAATTATAGGCATGCATCACCATGCCCTGACTGGTCTGCTCAGCCTGCCCTGGGGATGGGGCTGGCTGGCACACCTCCATCTCTGGGATTGCCTAAGCATGCACTTTAGGCTGCTGACCTATCTACTAGCCCTTCTAAGAGTTTTATAAACATGATGTTTTTTGTCAGTTAACTGATTTTTTTTTTTTTTTAAAGAATGAGAGTATTATTTTTATTCACAGATTTCCATCCCCCTTTATAATGAGAGATTAATGATGTTAATTAATGTTGCCTATTTGTGTGTTTGTCTTTTTTAACTTTTTTCAGAGGGTCTTGCTAAACAGTTCAGGTGGGCCTTTTTTATTTTGTATTTGTTTTTTATTTTTTGTCTTTTTAGACAGGGTCTCACTATGCCGTTCAGGCTGGCCTTAAGCTCACTTTGTAGCTCAGGCTGGTCTCGAACTCACAACAATCCTCCTGCCTCAGCCTCCCGAGTGCTGGGATTGCAGGCCTGTGCCACCATGCCCGGCTCAGGTGGGCCTTTTTTTAATATTCACTTTTTATTTTCATTTGTTTGATACAGGGTCTCGTAGTGGCTCACTCATAGTGATCCTCTTGTCTCAGCTTCCTCAGAGCTGGAATTACAGGTGTGCACCACCACACCCAGTTTTAGTGGTTGGAGGAATTGGAACTCTGGTCCTTGCACTTGCTAGGCAGGACAGCTGAGCTTTCTCTCCAGCCCAAGGCTGGTGTTGAACTTACTTTGTAGCCCAGGCTAGTCTCAACTTGCAACAGTCCTCCTACCTCAGCCTCCCAAGTGCTGGGATTACAGGCATCAGCTGTATAGCTGGTGAGTACATCTGAACAACAAACAAAAACTTAATAGCAATTCAGCAGAGGTATCTTTGTTTAATAAAGGGTATAACTACAAGATTTTTTTCTAAATGGCAAATCACAGTGAAAGTTATGTTCAACTCCATCAGCTCTGATAATGGAAGAAATCATTCAATTCAAGATATTTGTAGGTTTTCTTTTGCTTAAGTACCTGAGTCCTTGAGTGTTCCTTTAGGTTGCTTGTGTGTCAGCTACACACTGCTCATACCAGATCCATCTTTTAAAAACAGAACCTGCTAAAGAGGTTTTTTATAGCAAACTTTCTGAGAAAGAACCTGTAAGTTCACTAGTGTGTCTTTATTTGTTGACTACCATAATTTTTAGGGAAAGTTTGAGGGTATTAGTTTCTTTTCCTGTGAGTAATGTGAAACATCTGCATTGGGTATTTTGAGCCTTTTAAAGGAAATAGTCTCAGAGCTCATGCACATTCATTTTCTTTTAATGTTGGACATTATCCTGTATTGAGTTAATACTTGAAGGGTGAAATGTTATGAAATAAATGTGAAAAATTGTTGATAGGTGTCAGAACGTTTTTATAGAATATCATTTTTTTATTTTTCCCTCATGGCATATGTTATTATCTTTCTAGCATCTAATTCATTAGGTTCTTTGTAATTTAAAAAAAAACAAACTCTAATTTTGTCATATTGTTAAAACTATTCCTACCACTAAACTGTGGAACATTTTATCCTTATGTTCCTAATGAAATCAACTATGTTTTTAGAAAATATGAAAAAGTTAAAAATAAAAAAGTATAATTTCAATGTCTAACAGAAATTTTATCCAAAACTATGCTACTGAAATACGGTAATAGTGTTTAATTTGTATAAAGCTTCAGATCAATAATTCCGAATAATTTTTAGAGGTGTCAGAATTTTGAGAAATAATTGTTATCCCGTAATTTTAGATCATAAATATAAATACAGATGCAAAACTTTTTAAGTCAGACTGCTTTGGATTAAATTCCCTTACAGAGAAATTTGAGAGTGTTAAAAGTACAGTCTTCTCATTTTTTTCCTTTTTTCTTTTTGTTAGGTTTTGGCACAAATACCAGTGGGAATAGTATTTTTGGAAATAAGGCAGCACCTGGAACTCTGGGAACAGGGCTTGGCACAGGATTTGGAACAGGTAAGGAACTACCACCATGAGTTTTAGGAAATAATATGTCTTTGTTTTCAGGTTCTTAGAACTTAGAGTTCCATTTGATTATGTGCCTGAAAATGAGGGACCTATTTTCATTTTTGCAAGTGGATTTGTAAAACATTTACAACAGTTAATATTGTACTAGGTCCCAAACCATTGGCAGAAGTTTTAATTGTTATATTTTATTATTATTTTGTTATTTCTAGTATTGGGAATTTAAACCAGTAGTGCTACACCATTGAGCTACAATCCCAGGCCCTCTTTTATATTTGTTTATTTTTAAATAGGTTCTCACTATAAATTGCCCAGATTGGGCTTGAAGTTTCCACCCTCCTTCCTCAGTCTATCTGGTAGCTGAGATTAACGCCTGCATCAGTCCCTAGCAAACACTGACATATTTATCTTAAAAAATAATTAAAAAATACTTCAAGTTTTACAAGGTCTGTTCATACCTTTCAGTCCTTTCCACTGTGATTAGAGACCTTGGCTATCACCCTCTTTCCCGTATTCTTACTGTCATTTGTTTTTCAGTGCATTTGAGAATCAAGTAATCAAGGGATTGTCATCATAAAATGGATAATCTCTAAAGCATTATACAGTTAAAACTTGTTAGCCATATAATTTTCCTACTTTCCCCAGTTCATATGACTTGAGTTGCAAACTACCTAATTCCATGATTATCTGGTCTTTGTTTCTGTGAGCTAATCTTTCTCCTTTTCTTATGAAATGTTACCTTCATTTCCTTTTTAAAATAAAAGATACAAGTTCTGGTAAAGTTTCAACTATTCCAAAATGCATTGAAAAGTCCAAGGGTCTCAGCTGTGAAGTACTAGTTGCTAAAAATTAGGCATGTATGTTTCGTTTTTGTTTTAATGTATTTGGTACAGGGTCTCACTAAGCAGCTCAGACTCATAGTGATCCTCTTGTTTTCAGCCTCCCCAGCACTGGGATTACAGGCCTGTCTCACCATGTTTGGTACCTGGTCTTGGTGGCCTGGTTCAGTGTTCCTGGGGGCAGAGCCAGTGTGGCCTGTGGTGCTGGGAATCAAACCTGTGTCCCTTCACTTGCCTAAGCAGGCACTCAGTCTGCTAAGATACCTTGCCAGCCTGGCATGTGAGACACGTTTCTGCATTATTTGAACATGCTTATAAATAAACATTTGTTTGTATGTGTTTATATAGAGTGTTTTGGCTATATTCTTAACAATAACCATACCTTATATGGGTGGTTTGGTTTTGTTTTTGTTTTTGGTGGTGGTGGTACTGGGTTTTTAACACAGGACCTCACACATGCTAGTCAAGTGCTGTACTGTATTACTATATGCCCAGTGCTGTGTGAATGATTTTTTTTTAAATAAATCTTGAAAGACCAAGATGTATTGATTCATTGTAGTATTACTATAATTGGCAGTGAATAGGATATTTATAGCCTGAACTAAAATTAAGTATCATTGTACACACCAAATTTACTATCTTTCCGTAAAAGTTCTGTTTCAGTTATGTGTGGTGCGTGTTTTGATTTTTTATATCATGTTATAGTAAAATATGTTTAAAAAGAACTGCATGACATAATATACTGTGATTACATTTTCATTTTACATATTCTCAGCTACTTTTTTTGATCAGTATCTATAGATCTATCTCTTTTTAAAAATAACTGCTTGTCCAGGCCATGGGTATTTTTGGTTCTTTTTTTGAATTGGCTATATTGCTCAGGCTGGTCTCAAACTCCTAGGCTTATGGAACCCTGCCCTCTCGACCTCTTTTAAGTGGCTAGGACTGGTTTATTGGGCTTTTTTCACTGGTAATGAAAATGGGTGTTTCAGTTTACACTTTTCTCACTGTTAGTACAGGTGGGCATTTTAACCATTTCTTTCAATTCTGCACTCATACAATTTTTTTTTCTTAATAGAAATGCCTTATATATTGTTTTTGCTTATGTGGCACACTTTTATTTAATCTTATCTAATTTTCTACCACATAAGTTTTTTAAGAAAAACTAAAAGATCTGTTTTTTGGCATAGTGTGATCCCAATCAATGTTTGCTTTAGGGCTGGGGAGATGGTTCAGTGGAATAAGTGCTTCTCTGGCAGAAAAAAATGTTTGCTTTAAACTCTGGAGAAAAAGATGGGTTTTGTATGAGTAAAAATATTAAAGAAGACTTTTAAAGATTTTTTTGACTGACATTTTATTAATAAAAATCTAATGTTAGAAATACATATGCTAAAGCCGGGCATGGTGGCGCATGCCTGTAATCCCAGCACTTGGGAGGCTGAGGCAGGAGGATTGTTGTGAGTTCGAGACCAGCCTGAGCTACAAAGTGAGCTTAAGGCCAGCCTGAACTGCATAGTGAGACCCTGTCTCAAAAAGACAAAAAAAAAAAAAAAAAAAAAAAAAAAAGAAATACATATGCTAGTGCTAGCCAAATAGCTCAACAGATTAAAGGACCTGCAAGCAGGCACAGGGGCCAGGTTTGATCCCTTGCCCTGCCATCCTGGCCCTGCCTCTGGGGGTACTGAAATGGCAATTGAGACTGGACATGGTGTCACTCACCTGTAATCCCAGCATTTGGGAGGCTATAAACAGGAGAATCACTAGGGTGGGATTATAAGCCTATTATAAATTGAAATATTGTAAGTTGAATATGCGTTTGACATGTTAGCCTGCTGAATGTGAATGTAGCCTGTCTTAAATACTTAGAACTCTTTCATTAGCCTACCATTGGGCATTGCACAAGAGCATCATACCATCTTCATTATCTCTGCAAAA
Source organism: Ctenomys sociabilis (assembly GCA_004027165.1). Taxonomy (NCBI): domain Eukaryota; kingdom Metazoa; phylum Chordata; class Mammalia; order Rodentia; family Ctenomyidae; genus Ctenomys; species Ctenomys sociabilis. The sequence goes on along the minus strand of PVKA01018951.1, from coordinate 24,795 downwards.
GAAAGCAAAGCACAAAATTCAAAATACAGTTTCTATTGAATACCTGCTGCTATTGCCTCATCAAGTAAAAAAAAATGTTACACTGAAAACTGCATTCACCCAAGTCTTTTTTTTTTTTCTCTCTCTCTCTCCTCTCTTTCTCTCTTTGTGATACTGGGGGATTGATCCAAATACTTTTGCCTGAGCTGCATATATTTTACTTTGAGGGCAAGGTCTTCCAACAACTGGAAAAGCCTCTTAATCTCTAAGGGTGCTGGGATTACATGAATGCATTACTATGCCTACCTTAACTAGGTGTTTTTAGTCATTTAATTTTGTTTATAGACAAATTTTCATGTATAAGTTTTATGTTTATATGATTATACTCCTTACAGCTTTTGGTCTTGCAAGTTAAGATTAGAAAAGCCTTCTATAGTACAGTATTATAAAATGTTCTTGGGCTGGGGAGATAGCTCAGTGAAACAAGCACTTACCTGGCAAGCACAAGGTCCTGAGTTCAATCCCCAGTACAAAAAAAAAAAATGTTTTTTACCCTTTTTTTGAAACAGGGTCTTCTTACTATATAGTTGAGCCTGGCTTTAAGTCACTGTATATCTTGAACTTGTGGCAGCCCTGCTTCAGCCTCCTAAGTGCTGGGATTAAAGGCATGCTCTACCACCTTGCTCTGTATCTGTTTTTTTTTTTTTTTTTTTTAATGTTTTTTTCCTTTTACAAATGTTCTTCCACATAAAACACCACTTTTATTTTTTTTGTTTTGTTGGGCCAGCCAGGCATGTGCTCTATAACTAACTATATCCCTGCTCTTTTAAAAAATTTTATTTTGAAGAGCCAGCCAAATAGCTCAGCAGATTAAAGCCCCTGCTTAGGTAGACACAGGGCTGAGGAGTTCAACCCCCAGGCCTGCCGTGTGGGCCTCACACCCGTCCCTAGGATTCGCTGAGACAGTGAATGAGACTGAGTGTGATGGTGCGGCTCTATAATCCTACCACAGGTCCCGAGTTCAATCCCTGGTACAGGAAAAAAAATTATTCTGAGACACTATTGCTAAATTGCTTAGACTAACCTTGATCTTAGCATCCTCCTGCTTCATCTCCCAAGTAGATGGGATTTTTGTTGCTGTGTTATTCCTCCTGCTGTTTTATACATAGAAATTCAACAGACAAGTCTGTGAAGAATTTTATATTCCCAACCTTAACAACAATAGATCATGTAGAGAAAGAATTATGGGAGCAAGCACAGACTTTTGGAAATCCTTGATCACATCTGCTAACGCATAGTTGTGGCTTTTCAGCATTATTATATATAGCATGTTACAAACTCTGCATTTTATAATGACACACAAAATGTCATTGCACTGTATGAGGGGGGCATTAGCTTACCCCTTCAGCCTTTCATTTTGATTCATCAAGATTTCAGACTCAGACCTCAACATATGTAAATTTTCTTATTATCTAGGCTTTTGGGCACTTCATCAGTAGTTGGCTGTATAAACAATAAATGTTTGAATATAAAAGACTTTTTTAAAAAATTTAGATTTAAGTGACTAATCTTAGTATAAAAAATTTTAATGAACTGTAGCATGTGATTTTTACTTCCATGTGTTCAAAGTGAGGAACACTAATAAAATCTTACGTTTGTCAGTTTTCTTGTTTTCCAGTCCATGGTAACTATCATGGGCACTATTAGTTTTCTTGGTAGTTGTAATTGACATTTTCCATGAGTAAGTTTATGGGTACATCTAGTAAAAATGATGTTTACACTAAGAAATACACATAAAAATATTTTGTTCCAAGCTAATCGAGTGAGTTCAATACGGTTCTGGGAAAAAAAAAAAATAGGGGCCAGGGAGGTAGCTCAGTAGAATAAGCGCTTCTCTGGCAAGCACAAGGGCCTGAGTTCAGTCCCTGGTTCCACAAAACAAAACCAATAGAGCCTGGTATGGTGGCACATGCCTGTACTCTTACCCCTCAGGAGGCTGACGTAGGAGGATTGCAGCAAGTTCAAGGCCAATCTGGACAATAAAGTGAGTTCTAGAGCAGCCTGAGCTGCATAGTGAAGTGCTGTCTCAAAACAATGAAAGAATAAAAATTAATAGTTACCAGAGATAAAATTATAATAACATTTATTAGAAAATCTCAGAAGGAACTAAACCGTTTTTACTTTTTCCTTGAATGTACTTGTAATTTCTAAGAATACAGTTATCCTTTTGCCTCCTAGTGTAGCTTCCTTATGTATACAACTAACCGTAAATATGGCACCTTTTCCTATATTGATAGATTACCACACTCACATGTTAGTTCTCACTTGGAATGTCTCTTTGTTAGACACAGAGTGCCATTTGTACATAAAATAATGCAAATTTGGATAAAACAATTTTCCATTGATAAATTGGAACATTCTATGCTCAAGTCATTTTATGAAAGCCCCTTTTCAGATCCCTGGAACTTTACACTGCTTATTTTTTTATTTATTATTTTGTGGGTTACTGAAATAAAATTTTTAGACTGTTTCATCTTGAGGATTGCCTCACAGTTGACAAAAATCCTTTTTTTTTTTTTTTAAGTTTTTATTTTCACTACTACATACATTTCCAGTACATGATTACATTCATCTTGGAGAGTTAGTACATGTACATACTGCATCAATATTCTTTTTAATTTTTATTTATTTAGGTTTCATCTAAGTTTGGAAGGGAGAGGCAAGAAAGTGGTAATCTACCAGAAAAAAAATAAATCCTAAAATCTCTTCTGTGAACTATTTTTTAGGGAATAATGTAATTTTAACTTTAGCTCATACTAATTACTATCCAGTTAAGACTTGTGAGAAGTCTTACAGCTTATCCCCCAACTGAGCATTGTTACAGAGTCTTATTTTTGGTCAAGTTGTATAGGGAGCAGTTTATCTTTTTGGTAGTTGCTCTTACTGATTTATACTAAATGCATTCTCTGTGTAACTTACTGTTATCTCTTACTTCAAACCAGTTCCCATATTCCCATACTGTATTTTTGGGGTGCAAGTATTTATCTTTTTTTGTTTTGTTTTTTTTTTTTTTTGTTGTTGTTGTTGTTCAAGGGATCAAAGCAAGGGCCTTGCTCACGTTAGTCAAGTGTGCATCCACTGAGATGTGTGTGTGTGTGTGTGTGTGTGTGTGTGTGTGTGTGTATACACACGGCCCTGAAATTACAATTTTTTTTTTAAGTTATAAATTTCTGTAATGACTTCTAATTCCAGCCAGTCTGGTTCAAACTTGGAATTGTTCAGTAATCTTATTATGTGATATTTAGCTGTTCATTAAACAAGTATATTTGATTAAAGCATTTTTGTGATGGTTATCTTGTCAAATGTACCAAGGTTTGAACTGCATTTGTATTGTTTACATCATTTATTATGTACTGAGTTACTAAATCCTCCATTTCCTCATCTGTAGAATAGTGATAGCTCCTACTTCAGCTATATTAGCTAATATTGAATGATATATTTAGTATGTATAAACATCTAAATGCTTCATACATGTTCATTTTTAATCTTAGGATAAATAAGCTGTGTACTATAGTCTCATGTTACAGTGGAGACAGCTGAAGCACAGAAAGCATTTGCCATATTAGCTCTTTTGTTAATATGACTGATCATTTAACATTTCCAAATGTGTAATATTTTTTGAGAACCTGACCTCTGGCTAACATTCAAAGGAACTTCTGTGGCGCTTTTTCTTTCCTCTTGTCTCCATAGCTCTTGGTGCTGGACAGGCATCTTTGTTTGGGAACAACCAACCTAAGATCGGAGGGCCTCTTGGTACAGGAGCCTTTGGGGCCCCTGGATTTAATACTACGACAGCCACTTTGGGCTTTGGTGCCCCCCAGGCCCCAGTAGGTAAGTGTCAGTCACCTTAGAAGGCTTTACTCTGTTTATTTCTTGCTAATAGTTGCTGGCTTGATTTTCCTACTCACCCCATCTCATCTGTATCAAAACAGTGTATACCTGCACGCCATTAAGCAGTCATGTAGCATGGGAGGACTTAGATCCTGGCCTTCCTTGTTTCCACATTCCTAGCCCTAGTTTCTCAAATACGCCACTTTTGCTGTTTTTAATTCATCTGGAATGTTATTAAGCTCTTATGGCTAAATGATATACTTACACTATGAAGTTTTTAAATTGTGAACTCTGACTTGTTATGCTAGATGAGCTCACTTATCACCTGTACCTTTTTGATTTCTACCAGTGTTTCCTTAGTTTCATCTACTGAAACATTTTTTACACTTCATTTCTTTTAAATACTCCTTCCTAGTTTTTGCACTATCCTCTCACCTTTATTTCTAACTTAAGAAGCTTAACAGTTTTTGAGTTTAATATTTTTTATAGAAAATACACTTGCCACAGCTACAGTGTGAGTTAGTTAGAAGGGAAAATTGTTTCTATTTTATTAAGTTCATCTGTACTATCATATATGTGCTACATTTTTAGAAACCTTTGCAAATTTAAGCTGTGTGCCTTTTTTTCCTTATTCTGACAACCAAATAATGGTGTGTCTTGCATTTCCTTTGTGAAATAAGGATTCTATTGACCTTAACCTACCTTTCGCTTTCCCTTATTTTGTTTCTCTGTGGCAATACTGGGGATTGAACCCAGGGCCTTCACACTGACCTACATACCCAACCTTTTGTTTTTAAGTCCTGCTAAGTTACCAGGTAGGATTTAAACTTGTGATCCTCTTGCGTCAGTCACCCAGACTCCTGAGTTGTTGTTGAAGGTGGCACCACTGCACCCAGTTTCATTCTTATATTTTTATATTGGTAAAGTTAATAGTTCTGTTCTATAACTGTTACTATCTCTGTCTTCTGTTCTTTGAGTAATGGAAAGAAGTTCAGATGAAGCCAGCATTTGCTTAATAGCTTATAAGAATATCACTGCCCAGTATAGTACCCTGTTACATACACCTGAGAGTTTTTCCTCCATGTTAACTCCCATCATCTTAATTATTTCAGACTGCTAAGAATGATAGCAGAATTCTTCACTCACACACCCCCATGCTCATTTTTCTTAATCTCCTGCAGCAGTAGAAATGATTATTCTCTAAGCCTTCATTATTGTCCCAGGATATCCCTTTATATCTACTCAGAACTGCTGTGTTGAAAATTTCCCCTCTGTATTTCCTGAATTTTTTGGAATATATTAGTAAATGATGTACATTTGAGTAGTAAACTTTGAATATTTAACAGGTCTGAAAATATCTTCAGGGGCCCTGGGAGATGGCTCAGTAGAATAAGCACTTCCCTGGCAAGCACAAGGGCCTAAGTTCAATCCCCAGTTCTGCGAAAAGAAAGAAAGAAAATATCTTCAGTCCTTACAATTTAATGTTAACCAAGCCGAAGAGATAACTCAGAGGATTAAGCATCTGCTTAGGCAAGCGCAAGGACCAGGGTTCAATCCCAGGAGTGCCATGCCAACCCAGCCCAGCCCCAGAGTACAGTGAGCCAACTGCTGAGACAGGGTGGTGTAGTGTACACCTGTAATCCTAGTGCTGGGGAGACTGAAAATCAGGAGGATCACTAGGAGTCCCAGCTGCATAGCGAGATCCTGTACCAAATAATAAGTAAATAAATATTGACAAAATTTGGATGTGAGTTTTATTTATCCATGAAACTTTGCTCTTACTTGTTGCAGTGACCATTACTGATAATCTGATACCTTTCTAATTCTTATGACTTGTTCCGCACACCTTTGAAAGCATTTAGGATTATCCTTTTGTTTTGAAATTTTTACTGCTTTGATTGTATGTGTGGGTGTGTGTGTTTAATCTTAAAGCTTGTATCATACTGTTCTTTCTAGAAGTTTTTTTTTTTAATTTATAAGAATTCTGGTTTTCTGAATGTTGTATTTTTTTCAAGCACCTAGTTCTTAGATATAGTATTTATTAAAAATTGTTAGTAACCTTTTTTTTTTTTTTTAACTTTTCTGTTCTTCATGCCTTTGAGATTTTTCTGTTGATCCTAATATTTGGTATTTTTGTTCAGAATGTTTCTCTTAAGAATCAAAATTTAAAAAGAGAAGAAAACTTCCCTGTCACTGTTGTGTTTGTGGGTAGAGGTTCTGTAGCAACACATTTCATTTTAGGATAAGTAGTTTACAAATAAGATTTTACCTAAAAATCCTTTCAGGGGCTCAGGGAAATAGCTCAGCGACTTAAGTACCTGCCTGGCAAGCACAAAGTCCTGAGTTTGTTCCCCAGTATCTGCCGAAAAAGTCCTCTCAATTTTATTTTTTTTAAATAATTTATTTGGTACATGGTCTCATGTACCTTGGATTCCTAGTGACTGAGGGGGAGTTTGTTAAGGGGGTACAGCATGTGGTGCCAGGGACCCAACCTCAGTTCCTGCGCTTGCCTAATCAGTCCTTTGCAAAGTGGTCCAGTCATTGTTCAGATTGTATAGAAATCTAACCCTGCTTCTGCAGAATTTTCACTCAGTAATTCTACTTCTAAACCTAAGCAAAACTAATTGTGTGTGTGTACGTGCATGAGTGTGTATGTGATAACTCATTGCCTTTCTTCCAGATAAATCATTAATTTTTATGTATTTAGTACAGGATCTCACTATACAGATTAGGCTCGTAGTAATCCTCTTGTTTTCAGACTCCCAAGTGCTGGTATTACAGGGGTGTGTGCCACCACAATTTCTGTCTGTGTGCCGTGGGGGCGGGGCTGGGACTGGCAGCAGCATGGCAGGCTGGGGATCAAACCCCCTGCCCCTGAGTCTGCCTAAGCAGGCGCTTTAATCCACTGAGCTATCTGGCCAGCCCCCTGATAAATTATTGTCGCTTTCTTCTGTTTTATCAGATAATTCATTTTTATATTTTATATGATTCCTTTAATCATTTGGTCATGATTTAGTCATGCTTGATATAGTAGCACACATCTTGGGAGTAATCTCCCCATTTTGGAGGTTGAGGCAAGAGATCAGGCAAGAGATCACCGTGATTGTGAGGCCATTTTTCTAAAAACCTAAAACAACCCGCCCTTCCAAAAGAAAAAATTGTTAGGACCAGAATCAAATATACCACTACTGTTGGTTAAATAGTGCTTATTTTAATTTTGCTAATCAGCTCTCTCATCTGTTTATTTTAATAAGTAAACATTAGGAAAGGTTTTGTAATGCTAAAATAAAACTTGCTCATATACTTTCCTATTGTGCTTGACTTTGTTAAAGGAAGATTGTATTTCTTTGAGCAAGTTCAGGTGGGATGGCTGATAACCTGGTAAAGGAGGTCAAAACCTATAATAGAATTTTTAAAAGATAATCATGAAGGAAATAACATCACTACCAACAAAATTAGAACTCTGTAAAATTTTTCTTACTCTCTTTGTGTAGTCCCCAAAATAATATGCCATGTTATTTCTAATATTATTGTATACTTTCTTATTCTTTGTTTGTTTCTTTGGTACTAGAGATATTGAACCCAGGACATTTGCACCAAGCTGTATATCCAGCCTTTATTTTTTATTTTGAGTCAGGATCTCATCAAGTTCAAGATCTCATCAAATTGCCTAGGTTGGGTTCAAACTGGCAGTCTTCTGCCTCAGCCTCCTAGAGTGCTTCAATTGCAGGTGCACACAGCCATTCCTGCTGTGGCCTATATTTTTTGCATGCCTGTTATCTTAAATTGGGGTAAGAATACCATTAATAAAGATGATTTGCTCTATATTCTTTATTAAATTGACATCTCTAGATTACAAAATCCTGAGCACATTTGCACTAACTCTTTTTCTTTTTGTAAGAAAAGATGTCTGTGTAGGGCCAAAGAGATAGCTTAGCCGAGTAAGTGCATGCTTAGACAAGCACAGGGACCAGGATTTGATCCCCAGCACCACAGGCCCCACTGGGCCCCCATCAGGCATGTTGAGCAGGCAGGAGAGACCAGGCATGATGGTGTATACCTGTTATCTCAGTGCTCGGGAGGCTGAAAACAGGAGGATCTCTACAAAAGTCCAAGCTGCATAGTGAGACCCTGTACCAAATTTTTTTAAAAAAAGTATGTAGTTCTGGCTGACCTTGAACTCATTTGGTAGCCTGTGCAGTCTGGCCTTGAGGTTTTGATCTTTGCGTCTCATCCTCCCTAGTGCTAGAATTATAAATTTGTACCTCTATTTATATACTAATGTATATATATATATATTATGGGGCTGGGAATTCAACCTAGGGATTTACACATGCTGAGTGAGTAAATGCTTTATCACAGAGCAAAATCCCCAGTCCACTAATAACATACATAGCCAGCCATGGTGGTGTTTTTCTGTAATTCATATCCTCCAGAGGCAGAGACATGATAGCAATAAACTCAAGGTCAGCCTGAAATGAATAGTGAGTTTAAAGCTATCCTGAACTGCATAGCAAGACCCTGTCTTAACAAAAAAAAAAAAAAAAATACAGTACAGTACAATACATTGTATAGCTAGGTCCAGTGGTACTCATCTATAATCCCAGTAGTCTTGGGAAGGCAGAAAGACTGTCAATTTGAGCACAGTCAGGGTGACTTAGTAAGATACTTTTTCAAAATAAAAAATTGAGAAGGGCTGAGGGTATAGCTTAGTGTAGACATCCTGAGCTCAGTACTCTGCAATGCATTTTTAACTCTGTGTGTGTGCGTGCGTGCGTGCATGCACGTTTTTCTGTAATTCATATCCTCTAGAGTATGGTAGGTGCCACCACACTCGGACTCCATTGCTGGCTCAGGGCACCTGGGGGTAAGCCTGGCATGGCACGCTCTCCCATACAGTATTTTAGTATTTAATAAACACATCCAATTTTAAGAAAGCTTGTAGGACTAAACGGGAAGCCACTTGTTTTTCATCAGCTTAGCTATAATTGTCTATTCTGGTGTTTGTTGTTACTGTTTTTGTCATCTCCCCTTATCCCACTTGAGAGAACTTTGAAAATGTTTTTTGTTTGTAGTATTCCTTTAATGTATATTATCTACCATATATTTGATGTTAGCCTAATTCTCCAAGTTTTTAAGAGAATAAGTAGTTTTTAATCTCTAAAGTGAGTTTATGTATTGTGATCAGTATTAGAAAGTTTCATTTTTTTGTGCCAAAAGATTTCATCACAGTACAGAGCAGGTGGTTTTCTTTTTATGATTCATACTATTTATACTATCATAGATTATGAATTTTTGTTTCCCAAGTTCTCTGACTGATTCCTTGATTTTTTTTTTTTAAACCGGGAATTGAATTTAGGACCTTGCTCTGCCGACTGAGCTATATTCCCAGCCCTGACTGATTCCTTGAGAAAGAATTAGGCTGTGTTGGTAGGCTTTTTCCCCTTTGGGTTTATATTTAATTATGGGTGTTAAATATAGATGATAAATATATAAAAAATGCTGAAAAATCCTACTGTAAAAAAGGGAAGAGGGAGCCGGGCGTGGTGGCGCATGCCTGTAATCCCAGCACTTGGGAGGCTGAGGCAGGAGGATTGTTGTGAGTTCGAGACCAGCCTGAGCTACAAAGTGAGCTCAGGGCCAGCCTGAACTGCATAGGAAGACCCTGTCTCAAAAAGACAAAAAAAAAAAAAAAAAAAAAAAAGGGAAGAGGGCAGCCAGTGCTGGTTGTGGAAATCAGGGCCTCATGTGTGTTGAGCAAGCTTTTTACTGAGGTATACCTATGGCCTCTAAAACTTATTTTTCTGGATTTTCATTTACTATGTCATAGATGCCTTTTCCACAGTAAGATAGTCACTAATTTTATTCATAACCCACCATTGATATAGCATGACCATTAACTTAATAGAAGACACATACGTTGTTTCTAATTCTTAAATATTACAGATAATTTGCAATGAACATATAGAAACATTTATTTTAGCAGTTAAGTCCTTGGGTTAAATGTCCATGTTTTAAATTGCAAGGTAAAAGTAATAAAAGTAGTACTCTGTATACTGTCATTTTTGTTTTTGTTTTTTCTACTTTTCATTGTTCCTATTAGATAAAATTAGTCTTTAACGGTACTGGAGTTCAGAGAGTATAAGTTTTTATACATTGGTACCAGTAATGGTGAGGTATGCATAAAGCAGTTCTTCAAGTTTGTTTTTTGTTTTTGCTACCAGGAGTTGAACTCATGACTTTATACTGGCCAGACAGGTGCTGAGTTATATCTGTGGCTCAAAGTTTGTTCTACTTTACCTTTCCTGGGTTATTAGCGGCAGTGAGCAATTGAATTTTTATGTGTATTATCTATTAAGATATTATGAACATTTTATCTTTGTCTGATTAGTTTATTGAATCCATGACTTTTTTTTCAGTTTGTTCCATACCTTACTCTCAGTAGTGCCATCAAGTCTGAACACTGTGAAGTCTTCATCTCCCAAAAATGCACATAAGTTCTCTGCTATAAATGTGTTGGATCTTTAATGACATCATTTTTTCCTTTTCTTTTTTTTGAAAAGCTTTGACTGATCCAAATGCTTCTGCTGCCCAGCAGGCTGTTCTCCAACAGCATCTCAATAGTCTGACATACTCACCTTTTGGAGACTCTCCTCTCTTCCGGAACCCCATGTCAGACCCCAAGAAAAAAGAAGAGGTATTCTTTTTTTTTATTAGTAGTAACTTAGAAGAGACTAAATAAGAGGTGATTAGCTATCAGATGTACTATAGTTCTAGACATTTCCAAGAAAAGTATATTCAGTGTTAGAGCATTGTACCTTGATGTTTAACATTCATTAGTAAGCAGTTGGCAGTTTATTACATATGTGGCCAGGTAGATTCTCAAATTTAGACATTGTAGATCTAAAATGACAAAGCTCAGCACAAGCTCTTGTTTGTGAAAGATCCTGTAGCCTTTTCTTCTTGGGTCTTAATACTTTTTGATCTCTTCTGGACCAGAATGAAGCTGATATCTCAGAGTTTCCAAGAAAAATCCTGCAAACTCCAGCCTGGGCTTCCAAAGTTGAATTCCATGGAGTGTGCAGACTGTGGGCCTGCATAGTAGGACATTCATAGCTGCAGGTCCCATGTAGTCCATAACAGATTCTCTAAAGATGAGTTTCTGTTTTGCCAGTAGTGGCAGCAGAGCAGTGTCTAGAGCACCAATGGTGCCCTAGTCTGCCATGTCCCCATGCTTTGAGTTCTGACTGTGCCAGCTTCAGGTCACAGCTGTTCTTTTATGGGTTACAAGGCAACATAAGACCCACTCAGAAGGCCTTTCGGCATCCACTGGCACTGGTCCTGCTCATCTCTTAAAGAACTTGTAGTTCGGCTCACTTTGGATCCCTCAAGATGCTGGGATTGCTCTGCGTTCTCTTGTTACAAAGTGCTAGGTTCCAAGGGTAGGTACAAATTATAACTAGAGTTTAAGGTCATCCCAGAATTCTAAATGTGAGTTCATTCTGCCCCTCTGTGGGTATAGTTAGTAACTTTATTTCATTGCTGACAAGCCACTTGACCTTTGTATTGATAGATAAAAAGATGACAAAAATGAAATAAGCATTGACAGCTTGATGGAGTATAGTGCATCCTATGATTTTTTTATTTTATTTTATTTATTTATTTTTTTTATCATTTTTTATTTTTTGTCTTTTTGAGACAGGGTCTCACTATGCAGTTCAGGCTGGCCTTAAGCTCACTTTGTAGCTCAGGCTGGTCTCGAACTCACAACAATCCTCCTGCCTCCGCCTCCCGAGTGCTGGGATTACAGGCATGCGCCACCATGCCCGGCTCTTTATGTTTTTTTAGTAACTGATCCTCACTTTTTTTGCAGGGGGTAGTGGGGATCAAACTCAGGACCTTGCAGCTTGCCAGGCAGCTTAGGCTACTGAACTGTCTCACTGGCCTTCTCACTAGTACAGTCACCCAGACTGGCCTCAGACTCCTGGCAATTATCCTGCCTCAGCCTCCCAAAAACTGGGATTACAGGAGTGAGCTACTACATCTAATAACATACTTGTTTTAAGGGAGACTTAAGGAAGTATCTAACAGATTAATGGTGGAGATTAAGTTTCAACTCTGGTTTGATATTTTAGGCCAGATCTATACATTAAAGCAGAACTTTTCTTGATGCTTTTCTTTTTCAGAGATTGAAACCAACAAATCCAGCAGCTCAGAAGGCTCTTACTACACCTACTCATTATAAACTGACACCTCGCCCTGCCACCAGAGTTCGGCCCAAGGCTTTACAAACAGCAGGCACAACCAAATCACATCTGTTTGATGGGCTGGATGATGATGAACCATCCCTAGCCAATGGCGCATTCATGCCCAAGTGAGTTTGGGTTTCGTTAATCTAAATTCAGTATAAAATGTGGAGCCAGGGAGATGGCTCAGTGGAATAAGCGCTTCCCCGGCAAGTGGTGGAAGATCCTGAGTTCAATCCCCAGTTCCACACACAAAAATGAATGAATGAATATAAAATGTTGATTAAGGTCTGGCAAGATGGCTCCATGGACCAAGTGCCTGCTTAGGCAAGCGCAGGGACCAGAGTTTGATGCCCGACACCACATATTGCACTGGGAGGCTCAAAAGAAGAGAATTATTACAAGTCTGAGCTGTGTAGGGGGATCCTGTACCAAATACATAAAATGTTGATTAAATGTATAATTACTTAAATTTAGTAGAGCTGCAATACAGCTTACTTTTTATTTTGAAAAATACATCACAAGAGCTAAAAATAAATTCATCACTCAGGGATAACTGTTTTGTTTTTTTTTTATTTATTTATTTTTTTTATTTTTGTCTTTTTGAGACAGGGTCTCACTATGCAGCTCAGGCTGGCCTTAAGCTCACTTTGTAGCTCAGGCTGATCTCGAACTCACAACAATCCTCCTGTCTCAGCTTCCCGAGTGCTGGTATTACAGGCATGCACCACCACGCCCGGCTCTATTATTTTATTTTATTTTTTTTATTTTTAACTGTTGTTAATATAAAGATTGTTTGACTATGCTTCTTGTTTATATATAGATGTTTTGTCTTTGAAAAATTAGTACTTTTCTTGTAGTTTTTTGGTAGAACTCAAAATGCCAAGGGTAAAGGATTTAGCTCAGTTTAGTACTTGGCCTAAGCAATACACAGAAAAATATACAGGAAGATTTATAGAAGAGTTATTAGCCATCAAAATTCACATTTATATGATTTCCCTAGAGTATTGCTATATACATAGAAAATATCCTGAAAAAGTCATACCAGTAAACATTTAATGTTATTAGGACAATGGAGTGTCAAGGCATTTCATTTCTGGATTTTTATATCTTCATAGCTAGATACTTGAATCAGGATCTCACTCTGTAGTTTAGACTGGCCTTGAATTTATGGAGATTCCCCTGCCTCAGACATGCACCAGTATGCCTGGCTCACTTACAGGCTTTCTTTTTTTAAAAGCAAGTACATTTCTCATCAGAAAAAAAGGTAAATTTTTACATTTTCTTTTGATAAGCTTTGATAACAAGTGGAAATTTATTATGAGTGATAGCACTCAAGGAGTTCAGAGGAGGAAGAGAAAACTCGAGGGATTTTCAGGTTTGTAAATATCCTTTGCTTTATTCCAAACTACAGAGTGCCATGTAGTCAGACCCCAGCTTAAAAAAAAAGCAAGTTAAACAAGAATGCTCTTTTAAGGGCCCAAGTTGTGGATAATGTGGATAATACAACTGTGTCTTAGACCTTTGTGTGTGTGTGTGTGTGTGTGTGTATTTTTTTATAGGAAGAGCATTAAGAAGCTGGTCTTAAAGAACCTTAACAGTAGCAATCTGTTTTCCCCTGTTAATCGTGATTCAGAAGATCTGGCTTCACCCTCTGAATATCCAGAAAATGGAGAAAGGTAAACAAAATTGTTTTGAGCTCTTTTCATATTTTGCAGAGATCTTTAACTTAGATTTCTTTTTTCTTTTTTGAGACAGGGTCTGACTATGCAGTTCAGGCTGGTCTTGAGCTCACTTTATAGCCCAGGCTGGTCTTAAACTTGCAAGGGTCCTCCTGCCTCAGCCTCACAAGTGCTGGGATTACAGGCATTAAATTTTGTTTTGTTTTATTTAAAATTTTTTTTCTCTTGTACTGGAAATTAAGTTCAGGGCCTTACGTATGCTAAGTGAGTAGTCTACCATTGAGTCACTTCTCTCCCCTTTTGCTTTTTTGAGATAATTTAATGAAGTTTTCCCAGCTGGTTTTAATTTATGATCCTCTTATCTTGGTCTCCCAAGTATTTGTTATTACAGGTGTTTACCACCACACCTGGCCCAGAACTTCAAATTTTATGAAAAATTTCGAAGATTGGTGAATGTTGCTTGGGATGATGACAACTTTGAGGCACCTAGAAAATCTTGTTTTTTATTTCTTGCCTACATTAGACTTGTAATTTATTAGAGTTCAGACTTGTTACTCACAATTATTTTGGGATTTGTATAACACTGTATATTGGACAGGGTTAGCATATATTTGAAAACCCTCATCTTCCTAAAATAAAGAGTACTTTGTTTATAATGATTGTTACTTTACTCTGTTGTAACCAAACAAAAACATCAGTATAGGGTTGGGGGTATAGCTTAGTGGCTTAGGTCCCTGCCTGGTAAGTACAAGGTCCTGAGTCTGATTCCCAGTACCAAGGGGAAGAAACAATACACCAAAGCAATAAGTATAGAACATGTATATAAAAGCAGAAGCAAAAATACACATCAGTTCTTTTTGGTTTATGTATGTTCTATTTTTTGAACTTTGTTTATGTAGAAATACATTCTTACTGATATACTGTAGATAGTATGTATGCATAGTGTAATGCCTTTTATCTGCTGCTCCATTTTTAATATTTGGATAGGCATTGTGAATGTAAAATAATTTTAACTACTTCACCCATTAATTGGTAAAAATCTGTATTACTTGGTATTCCCGTACTCAATGCTTCAGTGAAATAATCCTTACATATGTAAATATATATTATATAGCCTTTTCAGTCCGCATAAAATCCTAATTTGATATATTTTCTAGTCTTTTACCACTAATCACTTACTCCTATACTGTAGGGCATACTTTCTGTTTCAAAAAATTGGGATCCATTCATTCATGGAAATAAAAAAAGTAAATGCATGAAATCTTAACTAGATATTTCATGTTTGAAATTACAATTCTAATCAATAGTGACATTTGTTTGGAATCCCATCAGAAGATTTAGATAGGAGGATACAAGTTCAAGTGCTGCTTGTGCAACATAGTCACTTAGCAAGATCCTGTCTCTAACTAAAACTTTTTTAAAAGGGCTTGTAGTGTGAGACCCTGGGTTCAGTGCCTTGTAACCAAAAAAACCAAACTAAGCAAGAAACACAATAATTCCCACTCTTGTATTCAGTGCTTTGTGATGTTGGGCTGTCACTTTTTTGTGACTCTTCCATTTAAAAGAAACTGTAATTACACCTTATTTCACAGATTACTATCAGTATTAGCTTCATTTTACATTTTACATATAAATAATGGAATATTCATCATAGAGAGTTCTTACCCATACATAATATAGCTTGATTGCTTTTTATTTTTTCCCTTCCCCACCCTCCCTTCAATACCTTAAATTAGATTTTAATGCATGGAATTGGGCCAGGGAGATGGCTCGTGGAATAAGTGCTTCCCTGGCAAACACAAGGGCCTATGTTCAATCCCCAGTTCTGCCAAAAAAAATTACATAGAGCCAGGCGTGGTGGCGCAGGCCTATAATCCCAGCACTCGGGAGGCTGAGGCAGGAGGATTGTTGTCAGTTCAAGACCAGCCTGAACTACAAAGTGAGCTTAAGGCCAGCCTGAACTGCATAGTGAGACCCTATGCAGTTTTTTAATCTCAAAAAGATTTAAAAAAACAAAAACATAGAATTACCTGGAACTGTGCCTCAGGAAAGGCTAGCTTTTATCATTATAACTACTATAAGAGGCTAAGTTATTCCTTCTTTTTCTCTTTCCAGATTTAGCTTCCTGAGCAAACCTGTTGATGAGAACCATCAACAGGATGGAGATGATGATTCTCTTGTGTCACGTTTTTATAATAATCCTATTGCTAAACCCATTCCTCAAACTCCAGAGAATGCTGGAAATAAACACAACAGCAGCAGCAGTGTGGATGATACCATTGTTGCATTAAATATGCGTGTTGCTTTGCGAAATGGACTGGAAGGAAGCAGTGAAGAAACCTCTTTTCATGATGAGTCGCTGCAGGATGACAGAGAAGAAATAGAAAATAATGTTTACCATTCACATCCAGCAGGTCAAATTCACATACTTTTATCACTTTGGAATACATACTTAAAATTGATGCTTTATCTTACTTGAAGAGCCCAACTTTTATAACTTGTCCTAACTTTATAAATTCAGTTATTTTTCTTTTAAATTGAGAGTAATAATTTTGTATTGTATCAAAGATTTAGCTATATATACCATAAGATAATGACATTCATTTGGTAACTGTTGCTATGATTTTTGTCACTTCAATTCTGTTTACACTTCACCAAAGACTAATGTGTTATGTAAGCTCCAAAATTGAGGTGTCTTGATTTTCCAGCATACCTCCTTCCCATCTTTTGCCTTTGGGAATATGTCTGTGCTGACATAGTATCTCAGTTGGATTTGGGTTAACAATCCTTTTTTTCACATTTAAATAAACTCAAGTTAAAATTTACTTGATTAAGAAATACAGCAATCATAAGGATTTGTTTTAGTTTGATAACCAAACAAGATAGAGAATGCATTTTACCCTTGAAAGTTCCTTTCAGTTCTCACTCCCAGAATTCAACTGCAGTTTCGATTTCAGTGATATATATATATATCACTTCTGCCTTTCTTGCATTTTATAAACTATCTACTTTTTTTTTCTTTTTTTCTTTTTTTAATGTATTTATTTCAGGGTCTATAGGCTCTCACTGCATAAATCAGACTCTAGTGATTCTCCTGTTTTCAGCCTCCCAAGTGCTGGAATCACAGGCACGCAATAGCATGCCCAGTTTCAATCGCTGTCTCAATGTGCCTTGGGGACAGGGCCAACATGGCACACTGGGGATTGAACCCTGGCCACTGCACCCTGCTTAAGCAGTCACTTTAGTCTGCTGAGCTATCAGGCTAGCCCTACTATCTACTTTTGATGCAGTATAATTTCAGATTTCATCCATGATACATGTATCAACCGTTCACATTTTTATGTGCTATATTTTGTTTTCGTTCTCCAGTAATGCACGTTTAGTTTGATTTTAAATTATTGTTCAAGTGTCTGTGAAATTTTTATATATCTTTCTTTGTTGTATTCATAAATTATATTTTCTGGTTGCTCAGTTCCTGTAAGAAGTAGATTTTGTACTATCACATTAAGAATCCCGAATGTGTGCTTGCCAGATAGCTCAGTGGATCAAAGCACCTGCTTAGTCAGATGCAGTGACCCAGGGTTCAATCTCCGGCCTGCCCACCCTATTCCCCCTCCCCACATGAGACTTTGAGATTGGACATGGTGCCTTGTACCTATATTCCTAGTACTTCCAGAGGCTAAAAACAAGAAAATCACTATGAGTCCAGTCTGTGTAGTGAAACCCTGTAGACCCTGTACTAAATACATTTTTTTAAAAAAGAAGCCCAAATGTAGTCAGGCGTGGTGGCACACACTTATGATTCCAACCCTGAGGAGCTGAGGCACGATTATTGAGTTCAAGTCAAGCTTCTGGGTTACATAAGCCTCTAGGTTATAAGACCAGCCTGTACTACACAGATACATCCTGCCTCAAAGATAAAAGTCTTGAATATATTTGTATATGTTTACATGCTTATTATGATAATTGTGTCTTTAATTCAAATATGCAATCAATACATTCTCCCCCTAGTTTTTTGCAGCATGTGGTGCTGAGATCAAACTGCGCAGTCTCTGGGCTTCCTAAGCTTGCATAAGTCGGGTCTTTAGACTGCTGAGCTATCTGGCTAGCCTCCTTGTTTCCCTTTAGAGCTCTCCTCCTTTTAACATCTTTCTAAATCTTGCCAGTAAAGAAGCAGGTTTGCAAGTTGAAACTGTTGCAGGTTGGAGTTTTATCTGATGTCAACCTTAAATATTTTAATCTGGTACCTAGCTATAGTGGCAGGGGTTGTAAAAATAACTTACTGTTTGTTCACTACTTTACTTTTAATTCTTTAGGCTTTTTTTAAAAAATCTTGTCATCGCTTCTGGTCCTTACATTGGTTGTTCTGAAACCCTTTTTCTACCCTTTCTCCCTTCTCCTCTCTGTATTTCTCTCTCTCCCTCCCTAGTTCTCTCCCTTCCTCCCTTGCTCTCTCCCTCTCCTCCCCTTCTCCCTCTTCCCCCTCTCTCTCCTGCTCCCTCTTTCAAGGTTTCACCTTGAAGTCACTTTGTAGCCCAGGCTGGCCTCAATTTTGTAGTGATCTTTCTGTCTCTGCTTCAGCATGGCACCCTTTCAGTTTTAATACTGCTTTTTCTTGGGCCATCAGATGTCATTTCTGTATACCTGGAATCTTGATTTCAGTTGAATTTTTAATAACACTAATTGCAAACCTTTGAACTTTACATTTATAATTAGAATTTCCTCTTGCAGGATTTTTCAAATCATCCTGATATAACTTGGGATGTGTAAAGATTTCATTGTATTACAAATATAAGCTGTGCTATGCTATTATGTATGCTGTATTCCTAAAATTTACTTCACATTGATCCCTGTTCTTCAAATACATGTTTCACTGTAATTGTGTTTGATAAAAAACTAGTTTGTTTATTTGTTTTGGTGGAACCAGGGATTGAACTCAGGACCTTGCACTTGCCAGGCACGCGCTTATTCCATTGAGCCATCTCCCCAGCCCAAAAAACTAGTTTTTAAAAAGCCTTTTGTGCTATATTTACTCTGTGTAATAATTTAGTTACTGAATAGTTCAGGTAACTTAAAAATCACATCATGAGAAAAATATAAAGTGAAAGATACTATTAAGAATTCATCTGCCCAAGGATAATCACATATTAGTATTTAATTTTAATTTAATTTTTTTGGTAATAGGCATTGTTCTCACTAAAGTTGGTTACTATACTATTCCATCTATGGATGATCTTGCCAAAATTACCAATGAGAAAGGAGAGTGCATTGTTTCTGACTTCACCATTGGACGTAAAGGTGGGTATGAGTTGGCGTATAAGCTGAAGATTTGCACTTTGTAATGAGAAGCTCTTTTAAAAAACAAAATTAGAATTTTTTTGTTACTTTTTTATAATTTTTGCATTTTAGATAATACATAATAGTCACATTCATTACAGAGAATTTGTGCCTGTACATGATATAACTTGTTTTTTTCCATTTCTGCTATTGTCCTTTATTTCCCTCCTCTCTTCCATATTTACAAAAGTTTTGTTTCCATGTTCTCCTTTTTTCTCTTTTAACTTTTCCCTTCTTAATGAGGAAAAGGCCTTGATAGTAGATCTGTTTTTTTGTCTGTTTGGGTCCACTAATGCCTGAATAGTAGAAACTTTGAAAAGCAAATCCAAAAAATAAAAACCAAAAACCATGTAGACTGCAAAATTCATTGTTTAGGCTTAGATATTCTCCCTTGGGCTGGTAACTGGTTAAATGAAAGTACTGGAAATACCAGATAAAACTAAGTGAGCCAAGACTGTGGCACATGACTATTGTCCTAGTCACTCAGGATGTTGAGGCAGGATTATCACTAAGTTTGAAGCCTGCCTGGGCAACTCTTAAAATAATAAAAAGAACTAAGATACTTAATGTGTAGGGGGCCCCTAACTTCAGTCCTTAATATCACAGAAAAAGCAAAAGAAATACTAAATTTAAAAAATTGAATGATTACATTATGTTTTATAGCATCACATTATTGCAGATAGCCTAATTTTCTTAGATATCTTAGCACACTGTATTTAAAAAGGGCTCAGGCATTTAGATGAGGTACTAATGGTTGTTCATATGGCAACATTACATATTCTTGGGAAAAGATTTCAGAAGACTTTTGAGGGGTAGCAAATTATAAAAGTGTAGATAAGATCAGATAAGAGTGTAATTTGTATCAGCTCTCCCTGTCCCACATTAACTGTATTATGGAGGAAATGACACACTCTAATAGCTGTTGATCATTTAAAATAGTTACTTTTTAAAGCTGTCACTTCTTACTGTTTTGTATCAGTATAGGTATACTAGGTATTGGCTTCCTCATACAGAATGAATTTATAACAGTGTGCTCTGACTTACAGGTTATGGCTCAATCTATTTTGAAGGAGATACAAATTTGACAAATCTCAATTTGGATGATATTGTACATATCCGAAGGAAAGAAGTTATTGTCTACTTAGACGATGACCAAAAGCCACCTGTGGGTGAAGGGCTAAATAGGTAAGAGTTTATATATGTAAATAATAGTTAAATCATGGGTTGTTTTGTTTTCCTTTTTTTCTGTAAACATGAATAGGTACTGAGGATACAGCTTTCTGGATAGATTGTGTACCCAGAATGCAATAAGGCCATGGGTTTTATTCCCAGCACCATGAAAAGCAATCAAAACAAATGTGATCCTACATATATCTGCTTCTGCAGGGTTTTTTTTCTGACTTACTGTACAATAAAATTGCTATTTTTCTAATTTTATTTAAAAGTATGTGGCTGGGCCACAGAAATAACTCATAGGTCTAAGTGCCTGCCTAGGCAGGCAGGCACAAGCACTCAGGTTCCTACTGGTCCCACCCTGTGTGCCAAAGACCAGGTATGGTGGTGATGGCACGTGCGTGCCTGTAATCGCAGTGCCGAAAAGGCTGAACAGAAGGATCACTATAAGTCTAAGCTGTGTAGTAAGACCCTGTACCAAATACACAAAATTAAAAAAAAAAAAAGTATGGGATTGGGGAGATAGCTTGATGGCAAGCAGAACGACCCAGGTTCAATCCTTGAAGCTAGGAGTGGCGACACACACCTTTAGTCCCTGTGCTAAGGAGATTGAGAGGGGAGGATCACTATGAGTCCGAACTGCTTATCAAATAGACCTTTATGACAAAGAAATGGCACACTGATTTTAGGAGTCATTTTTCCCTACTATTAACAGGTCTAATCACTAATTCAAAAACATTTTAATACCTTTTTGGTTTATTTTTCCCTCTGGTCGTACTTAACTATTTTTAGTGGGAAATCCTAGCTGCTACTATTCCTCCAGACAGGTGAAAGAAACATAGTTAAAATCATTTATCTTTGGAGGCAGGGATGTTGCTCAGCAGCATAAGCACCTGCCTGCCAAGTGCAGGGTCTCAAGTCCAGTCCTCCGTAACATCCCCTCTCCCCCACCAGGAAAAACAACTTGTCTTTGTAACTGGCCAGTCCTGAATCAAGAAGAAGCTGAAAATCTGAGTAAATCTATAATAAGAGATTCAGTCAGTAATCAAATTATCTTCTAGGAATGAAAAGGCCAGAGCCAAATCAATTTTTTTTTTTTTTTTTTTTTTTTTGGTGGAACCCAGGATTGAACTCAGGCCCTTGCACTTGTCAGGGAAGTGCTTATTCCACTGAGCCATCTCCCCGACCCCTTTGATTATTTTTCCAAACATGAGTTCTCCAGTTCTTTAGAGAGAGAGAGAACTCTTTCAAATTCATTCTGTAATATGATTCTTCATTTTAGGTGATTATAAAGCCAGCAAAGACACTACAAGAAAGCTAGGTGTAGTGGTGCATGCCTAGAATCCAGCATTCTGGGAGGCAGAGCCATGAAGATCACAAATCCAAACTTAGCCCAGATATCTTAACATCCTGTCAAGACCTTGTCTCAAAAAAGTGTGTGTGTGTGTGTGCGTGCACGTGCGCACGTGCACATGCACGTGCCAGACAGGTAGCTCAGCAGCTTCAGTGCCTGTCTGGTAAACACAAGGTCCAGAGTTGATCCCTGTACTGCAAAACAGAATTTAAAAAGGCAAAGGATTTTGCTCCGTGTTAAGATCTATGCTAAGACTTTGGATATGACCATAGGACTTTTTTATATCTTGGCTGTTATTAAAATTAGACTGGAAATAGTTGCTGTACCATGATAGTTTGAAATAAAAATAGTATGTCTAGAACCCATATACTGAATAAAAGTTGTAAGAGGGACTCCTTGTTTATAACTATTGTGGGAGGCAAAAGCAAGTTTATGAAATACCTGAAGAATTCCAAAGTAAGATACCTATGTTTGTTATTTATGTACAGGTAGGTTGCCTTTCCAACTTGAATATGAAGTATATATTTTGGTTATACTTTACAGAAAGGCTGAAGTTACATTGGATGGAGTTTGGCCAACAGATAAGACATCTCGTTGTTTAATTAAGAGTCCTGATCGACTTGCTGATATCAACTATGAGGGGAGATTGGAAGCAGTTTCAAGGAAACAGGGAGCTCAATTCAAAGAGTACCGGCCTGAAACTGGTTCTTGGGTATTTAAGGTACAGTCAGTTTACCGAAGTCTGAATTTTATAAACTGTAATTGGAGTTTTAAAACGTGTCAAAAAAACTTTAGAAGAGATCCTGTCTTAAATTCTCTGTTTCTGCAAATTAAGAAATAGATGTAGAGCTGTTTTAATTTTCTTTAAATCACACACCTCAGTAAAATTCAACACTAGGAAGCTATTGTAAACTTTATAGCAATATGATCCAGTTCCTCTACTCCATTCTGTTTGCTTTAGATACTTTTCTGGGAAGTTTTGTGTCAACATTAGCGACTTCAGTAATTCATCAGACAGAATTGTTTTTTGGTAACTCAAATCTTCCTGTAATTGTCATTTACTTTTTTTTTTTTCCATTTATTTTTATTTTATTGAAATACAAATGTCAATCAGACAGTTTCAAAACACCATAACCATACAAAGTCGATGAAATAATACATTGCAAACTGTTTTCATTGTCATTTACTTTTAACTAGTTGAAGAGCCTTTGTGTAAGTAGAGAGCAAGCAATACAGGTAATGATTCTTGAGTTTGTTGTCTCTATTTTTTACATTTAAAAATGACATTGATGGGGTAGCAGCTCAGCGGCATAAGCACCTGACTGGACATAAGGACCTGAGTTTGATCCCTGTACTGCCAAAAACAAAGAGCAAACAAGAAAAATAAATAAATAAATTATGAAAAATAACATTGACCAACTATTTAGAAAAAAAGTATAGGGGATGGCCAAGTAGCTCAGTGGATTCAAGTTCCTGCAAGCAGGTGCAGGGCATGGGGGCTCCATCCCCAGGCCTTCTGTACTGGCAGGCCCACCCCTGGGGCACACTCAAGACAGCAATTGAGACTGGGCATGGTGGCGCGCACCTGTAATCTCAGCTCTTGGGAGGCTGTATGCAGGCAGATCACTGGGAGTCTGATCTAGTAGTGAGACCCTGAACACCCTGTAGACCCTTCCCTAAAAAAAATAAAAAAGAAAAAAGTGATAATAGATACCAAACATTAAATTTTATAGAAAATAAATAAATTGTAATAGATGACATTTCTGTTTCTTAAAGCATTCTGATATCTTTTATTAAGGTAATGCTGCAAATTACAAGGACAGGTATTGCAACTGAATGGATTGCTGTTAAAATTTATTTTGGGTTTTTTTTTTTTTCTTCCTTAGGTCTCCCATTTTTCTAAATATGGCCTTCAGGATTCTGATGAAGAGGAGGAGGACCGTTCATCCAAAACTAGTACGAAGAAGTTGAAGACTGCCCCTTTATCGCCTCCAGGCCAGGCTGCCGCTTTACAGATGGCTCTTAATGGCAAACCTGCCCTTCCACCCCAGGTAGAGAAAGGACAATGAATTTGAATGGAATCCGTGATTCAGAAGTGAAAGCAAGTCATTCAGCTGTTACAAAGCTGTTTTATGACCCTGGAACTTTGAAGAGTACAAACAAAACATTGGCAATTGTGTTGAGAGAAGTCAAGGGAGGGCGCAAGGTGGTACAGGCATCTGTTTTTACAAGAGAGATTTAAAGAATTCTCTTGCTTGGATCATTCTGCAGATTATCATTCTAAAACACCTTCCTCTCGTTTGGATTTGTAATTCTTTACTCAGTGATCAGTTCAAGATAGCATTTTGCTTATGTGGATTGATACAAACTAATCCTACTTTCATTCACTACCTGATGTGTAGTTTAATCTTGTTCTTTACCTCCATGGTTTTTTAGCTTTCTGCAAAGATTTTTAAGTCCATTTTTCTCGCATTATTTGCTTATACTCTAAGTAACCTCTTGATAGATGTATTTTAATAAATTTTATAAAATTGATAATTTTAGAGTGCAAATGAAATATTTAGCGTGGTGAGAATAGGGGCTGCATTGTCTATTGAAATTATTTGTATCTTACTCTTTTTCAGTGTTGTTAAGCTAACATTTGTCTTTATGGGAAAGGTTTGTAGTTTAAATACCAGGTAGTTTATTTGAATGCCAACTTAAATCTGATGTTTATATTCAATCAAGTTAAAATATTTTTTTCATGTGGTCATACTCGAAGAGTTCTTGATATTGGACTTCTTTGTAAAGCATCTGCTACCTCTCAGCTGCTAAAAGCTGGACCTTTGGGATTTTCCATTCTACAATTTATGGCTGCTGAAATGTGCAATTTTTATTATGATTTATTAAATAATTCCTTGGAGGCATTTTCTTGAGAATATTGTGTGTATATGTTCATATTTGCGCGAACAGAGTAAAAGGGAAGATAGAAGTGAGGGAGCTGGAACTTCTAAGTTTATAGTCTTTGTAGAATTTAGAATATCCTATGGAATTTCTACTTGAATGCTATAAATGAGCTTAATGTTCCAGTTACCCATATTCATTTTGTCTGAATCATATATGCCTAGTCACCTTGCTGTTTTTTTGATCTTAC